>SJYC01136177.1:0-11017 GCA_006408675.1 Madoqua kirkii
TTGAAAAAGACCCTCATGCTGGGAAAGATTGAAGGCAAAAGAAGAAGCTGGGGGGCAGTGGGGGGGGCGGGCAGAAGATGAGATGGTTAGATGGCATCACTGATTCAAAGGGTGTGAATTTGAGCAAACTCCTGGAGATAGTGGAAGACAGAGAAGCCTGGCTTATTGCAGTTCATGGAGTCGCAAAGAGTCAGACATGACTTAGTGACTGAACAACAACTGATATTCATGGCATAGTAAGCTTTTTTTATTCAAAGCTTCACTGTCTCAAAGCTGTCTACTAGTTCTCCCTCATAATGAGTAATATTGATTCTCTGGTGTTGATTTGTGGAAGAAATAAGCACAAGATAGAGTCTCTGGTAAATAATGTCCACAGGTCTGGATCACTTAAGAGTTGAGGAATCTGTCTCCAATAGGTATGGATGTGTCAGTTTGGACTATATTAAGACTATATTACGGAGAAGGCAATGGCACCTCACTCCAGCACTCTCGCCTGGAAAATCCCATGGATGGAGGAGCCTGGTGGGCCGAAGTCCATGGGGTCGCTAAGAGTCAGACACAACAAAGTGACTTCACTTTCACTTTTCACTTTCATGCATTGGAGAAGGTAATGGCAACCCACTCCAGTGTTCTTGCCTGGAAAATCCCAGGGACAGAGGAGCCTCATGGGCTGCCATCTATGGGGTCGCACAGAGTCAGACATGACTAAAGCGACTTAGCAGCAGCAAGACTATATTAAGAGATCCCTTGCATGTCACAACACCTAGAGTTTGGCTGTAGTTCAGGTGAACTCTGATTTTTTTTTAATCAGGAGACTGATGGCAGCTAGAGTGTGTTGGGGGTGGATGACTGGGGTGAGTGGGTTCAATAGGCATGAACTTGGGCAAACTTTGCGAGATGGTGAGGGACAGGAAGACTGGTGTGCTACAGTCTATGGTATTAAAAAGAGTCAGACACGACTTGGAGACAGAACAGCAGCAACACTCTTCTTGATCTTGGCACTTGTTCCTGCCTAATTTTCAAGCTGTGGTTCTAAACACAGTTTTGTTTCAGGATCCCCTATAGTGCTATTCTGGTCTGTTTCATTTATGTTATACCACTGGGGCTTCCATTCAGGCCAAGCCTGTGTCATCCACGGTGGCAGAAAGCACTTCCAGGACCAACCAGTGCTGCTAGGTGGAGGATGGGCAAAGGTATTTCTTGGCTGCCACTAACAGAATTCCCCTGGGTCAGCTCAATATTTAGAGAATTCCGTATGCACTATGGAAGCAAAGAGAAAGACAGTTAATCTACATATGGAGGCATTGGGCTTCCCTGGTAGCTCAGCTGGTAAAGAATCCGCTGCAATGCAGGAGACTCCGGTTCGATTCCTAGGTTGGGAAGATCCCCTGGAGAAAGCATAGGCTACCCACTCCAGCATTCCTAGACTTCCCTAGTGGCTCAGCTGGTAAAGAATCTGCCTGCAATGTGGGAGACCTGGGTTCAATCCCTGGGTTGGGAAGATTCCCTGGAGTAGAGCAGGACAATCAACTCCAGTATTGTTGTCTGGAGAATCTCCATGGACAGAGGAACCTGGCAGGCTACAGTCCATAGAGTCACAAAGAGTCAGACATGACTGAAAGATTAAGTACAGCACAGCATGGAGACAGGGGAAAGGGGAGATGGGAGGTGGCAGGGCCTCCCAGGGAGGGGACCAACTCAAGAGAGAGTTCTTGGGAGTTCTAATCTGGAAAATCCTGTTGGAACACTGTATCAGTGATGGCCTCATCTGTCCATGAAGTTTCTTTGAAATTCCCACCCCTCTTGTCAGGAGCGGGCTTACCTACATGTGAAAAGACTTTGATTTAATATTGTCCCTCCTTTCATAGACAGATCCCTCTGGTCCACTCTGAGTGGAGGCTGCATCAGAACCAGGGGATTTCCCAGTCCCTTCCAGGCCTCTTAGTACAAAGTCTTCATCTAGCAACTGAAGTGTCATCAAAGGGGATTTTTCTGATTGGCCACAACCTGACCTGGCAGAGTATGGTTTGGGTGTCTTCAAAGTTCCTTCTCAGCTCAGCCCTCATCATTGCTCTGCAACTCAGAACAGCCACTGCTGAGTCCACCGTGAGAAGAGGATGATCCTGAACAGAGCTCTGATTCTGGGGGCCCTCGCCCTGACCACCATGATGAGCCCCAGTGGAGGTGAAGACATCGTAGGTGAGTGCACAGTTGAGGGATGTAGAGATTAGAATTGGGGAACAGGGAATCAGAGGGAAAATCAAGAAAGATTGGCCTAGAAATAGTAGAGACCCTCATAGCTTTCTCCATATTCAGTCAGTCAGTTCAGTCGCTCCATTGTTTCCGACTCTTTGCGATCCTATGGATTGCAGCATGCCAGGCTTCCCTGTCCATCATCAACTCCCAGACCCTACTCAAATTCATGTCCATCAAGTCGGTGATGCCATCCAACCATCTCATCCTCTGTCGACCCCTTCTCCTCCTGCCTTTAATCTTGCCCAGCATTAGAGTCTTTTCCAATGAGTCAGTTCTTCACATCAGGTAGCCAAAGTATTGGAGCTTCAGCTTCAGCATCAGTCCTTCCAGTGAATATTCAGGACTGATTTCCTTTAGGATCAACTGGTTTGATCTCCTTGCAGTCCAAGGGACTCACAGGAGTCTTTTCAATATTAGGCAAATGTAAAAATTACAGTTGTTTCTCCTTCAGGAAACCAGAGTCCAGACACGCTCTCTTTCTTACCGGTGCTGTTGCAGAGTTCCCCAAGGTCGTCACTCAGTTTCTGATACTGGAGCCAGTGAATGTGTTCTGGAGGGCTCTAGGGCAATGAGCTCATTTTTTATTGCCTCAAAGATTAGCGATGTTTCCACAAGTAGACGTCTTGTTACCAAAAATTCCATAAACTATCACTCCCAAATTTATCTGAACAACTTTGGAAGCTTTTTATATATTTCTTCTAAAGTTTATCTTGAGGTGAATAGTTCCATGAATTATGAATACTGTGTGGATATGAAAAAGGTTGACCTTTTTTAGTCTCAGATCTACGTACATTACCAGGCTGGCATCTGGCACAGGTGGTAGATGAGCAAGCCCAGTCGATTACTTTTATATAAAGCACTTTGCCACATGATCATCACTTGATCTTAGTTACTTCATATGTCACCTCACAAATAAAGTTGTGTAGGAATGCTTTCTAAGTAAGTAAGATACACAACTGTCAAAGATTACTCTTACTTTTTAGTATTACCATTATAAGTATAGCTTTGATTTTTTTTCTTTAACAAAGTAAAAATCTTCCTTCTTTTTATTTTAAAATTGAGAACTTTATGATAAAAAAAAACTTGCTGAATTAAATTGTATTGTTTTCAAACTGTCGGTCCAAATTACCTGTTCTTCACCCCATCTATAGAAGTCCTTCAAGGAGAATGGGCAAGCACAGGTTATTTATTTGGTCCCTTAGGCCCTTCTGCCTTTGCTGTCCCCTTCTTTCTACCCTCTGTTCATACATTTCTTCATCTTCCTTTCCTTCCAAAATCCATCCCTTGTCTACATCTCTGTTGTTTATGGACAAGGAGAGTGAGTTTGTAAAACCAAAGTAGAATGGCCAGATAGATCAAAGGGGAAGAGAAAAGAAGGTTACTCTAATATTCAGCAACTTTATTAGCCGTGGCTGCTCCCATTCTAATTTTGTGTGATAGCAAGTTTCACCTGCTTCTCCAGAGCACTTCCACATTTTCTTTATTCAACATCACACCAGAGTGTCCTGGTCAAGCTCAACTTACCCATTAGGCACAGTGGGCACAGTACCAAGGGCCTGAATGCTTATAAGGCCCCATGAAAATAGTTTATTTTAATTAGAAAAAGTAAAAAATTTATGGTAGAAGAAAATGTTTTAATTTTAATTTAGCCTGTATTATTTTTGTCTTTATGTCAATATGGTCATAAAATATGACCTTTAGTATTTTTATGGAGGTGGGCCCACCTGAGCAACAGTGCTTAAGGCTCACAAGTCGTAATGCTGCCCTAGTCACTGCTGATTCTGACCGTCATATAGCTCTGCTACCTCTGTGTCTTTAAGTCTTCCCCAAAGTTTCTTTGATCCTCAAGAATAGTAACTGACATTTTGTACACAGTTTTGAGCACATAGCAAGCTAAGTTTGGGGGGATTCAAAAATGAAAAGACATGCTATGTGCCTCATTTAGGGTGCTAAGATTAGTCATGCTAGGAAAATGGTGTAGAAAAACAGGAGTATTGTTGAGCAGGGCAATGGACCCAGCTGAGGCTGAAGCTATAAAAGTGATTGGTTCCAGGTGGCACAGCAGTGTGATGTGGTTCACTGTGGGCAACCCAGGACAAGTACCAGATGAAAAGGAATAATTGCTATATTCATGTTTGAAAAGGAATCAAGAATATTCATTACAAGGATAAAGAAGTCTTGTTAGAAGTCCTTTAATTATAACTGATTCAGAAAGCAGGTAAGGATGAGCAATAGACTAACTTGAAAGCAGGACATTGGAATGAGGAGATTGGAGATTATAATGCAATTTTTTAAAAAATGTGTAATGAGAGAACTTAATTAAAACAGTTTATAACTAAGTAGAAACTTTGGGAATGAGCTAGAGGTGTCCAAAAAAATCTTAAAAGGTCATTTCATTCCAAGGGGCGAAAAACAGACCCCTGAAAAGACCAAGGAATATGAAAGGAAAATCTCATTTGGTTTGATTGACAGATGAGGTCAGATGAGGGCATAGGATATACCCATCACAGAACTGATCAGTACACAGCACTTGGTCCTTTTCTCACCTGACTCCCATTACTCAACAGACTCCTTGTTGACAGAGACCATGCTTGATTAATGTTTTATTCTTTGTCTCTCCCAATGTCTGAAACCCTGTTGATATTCATGAAATGAGGAAATTGGGAAAGAGAAAATATTTAAAGACTCATATGTTTCTGGACAAAATTGTCCATACTTGGGCAGAGTCTAACTGAGTTGGTTGCCACTCTGCTTTAGCGTGCTCAGGAAAGTACATTGTCCATTTGAAGAAAAGGGCTATAATTCACTCTGAGTCCTCAACAAGTCTGTGCTGAATCAGAAAAAGAAGTTTAATTACCTCCTTAAAGAAAAAGTATGGTTTTCCCTGATGGCTCAGATGGTAAAGAAGTCACCTGCAGTGCAGGAGACCTGGGTTTGATCCCTGGGTTAGGAAGATCCCCCAGAGAAGGAAATGGCTACCCACTGTAGTATTCTTGCCTGGATAATCCCATGGACAGAGGAGCCTGGCAGGCTAAAAATCCATGGGATCACAAAGAGTCAGACACGACTGAGTAACTTTCACTTTAAAGAAAAAAATAGTAGAAGGAAATGTCAGAAATCCAAAATAAAGCTTCCATTTTTTTTATTTCAGAAGGAATCAGGCCTTCTTCTTTAAGAATAACTACAGTTAACAAAATGGACACCTTAGAAGCACTGTTTATTCTTTATATGCTTTGTTATATTGCCACTGTCCTTGTCATACTATTTCTTATACCTTATAAAAGAGGAATCTCTTTTAAAATAGTTCAGATCATGTGTGGCTTTCCTTGGTTTAAAAAAAAAAAAAAAAAAGATAGAAAGAAGGAATCCCTGTGCAGAAAATGTTCTGCTCTGAGTCAGCCCTGAGGCGAAAAGAATCACAATGAATGTGTTATTATCTGATGAAAACTTAAGTGAGAGAAAAAACTTTTGAAGAGGGAACAAAGCTAATACCAGGAAAATTCATTCATTCCCTTCTTTCTTCTCTCTTTCCATTATAATCTTTATTACAGACCTACAGTGTGCCAGGCACTGAGCTGGGCAGGCAGGAAATATCAGTAAACAAAGCCTGTGAAATCCTGCCCTTGTTGTATTTGAAAAGAAAAATCAATTTTTCTCTATGATAATCTAAAAAATAGAATCAGTGAGAAAAAGAGAATAATAATCACTGTTGAGTTTAGGTTTTGATATTTAAATAAAGGAATGTGTTATATGATGTCATGCTTTATTACATGACATGACACAGTGTTTTATATGACACCACATTGTAAAAAAAGGAAAAAGAAATCCTGTCCTTGTGAGCATACGAAAGTGAAAGTAGCTCAGTCGTGTCCGACTCTCAAACCCATGGACTGTAGTCCATGGAATTCTCCAGGCCAGCATACTGGAGTGGATAGCCTTTCCCTTCTCTAGGGGATCTTCCCAACCCAGGGATGGAACCCAGCTCTCCTGCACTGCAGGCAGATTCTTTACCAGGCAAGCCACAAGGGACACTTTTGAAACCATCTTGACCAGGCAGTTCCTGACTGCGGCTGTACAGGGCCTTGAGGGGGACAGAGTGTTCTGGGAGGCAGCTGTCAACCACCACAGAGACGTGGCATCGGCGACAAGCCCGAGCTGACACATGACGAAGGGTCGGTTGCGCAGGGCTTCCGCAGAGAGCGAGCTCCCATTTCAGGGTCTGCCCTGGTGCCACGTGGGCAGTTAGCTTGGACACATCCCCATGTTCACAGTGTGCACGGTGGGGCCTGCTCTGTGGGTAGTGCGTGGCGTGACACATTTACAGCCTCCTGTTGATGAATCTCTGAGCCTCTGACTCAGTGGCTGTACATCATGAAGCTGTCTTGAAATTTGTGCACTGACCCCCAAATTGATCCAATTACATACACAGTTCTTTTTAGAAGAGGTGGCTTATTAACAGGGAGGAAGATTGCTATGTTATGGTTTTAAGAATAGCCTTAGGCGGTTAGATTTTCTTTTATAAAATAGGGAAGATTCAGCCATCAGTGGGGTATTTTAGGGTCCCAAGGACATCAGAATGGATTATCAGTCATCAGGTTTTTTTTTAACAATAATATATCTTCAAAGTTTTTGTTTCAGTGTCTAGAAAAGAATTCATTTTCTTATTTCAAACCGCTTAAATATTCTGAGTGAAACGAGTCACTGATTTGCCTATGACCTTTTAGAAAAGTTGTTGTTTTGTTAAAATACTGTAACTATTATTAATCTGAATTTGCATTGACTATGTTTTTAGTGTATTTATAAATGATGAACTCAGTTTCTGAAATTAAACTTTTTATTTGCAATTTTCTAAAAAAACAAACAAACAAAAAATCACACATGTTACAGTGCAATAGCAGCCTGGATTCTAACAGGACAGCTACCAACACTGAGGGAGAAAGAAGCAGGTGCTGGCACTTTGCTTGGAGACATTGTGCCAAAGGTGAAGCCCACCGTGTCTGAAAGTTAGTTTCTTCCATTATTTCATTTAATATGGCCTTTTCTCTCCGTTTTCCACCTTCCTGCTCCTCACCCTCACTTACAGCTGACCACGTTGGCACCTATGGCACAACTATCTACCAATCTCATGGTCCCTCTGGCGAGTACACCCATGAATTTGATGGAGACGAGCTGTTTTATGTGGATCTGGGGAAGAAGGAGACTGTCTGGCGGCTGCCTATGTTTGGTGAATTCACAAGTTTTGACCCGCAAGGTGCACTGCGTGAAGTAGCTACAGCAAAACACAACTTGGATATCCTGACTAAACGCTCCAACTTTACTCCTGCTATCAATGGTAAGTGTCCACCATTCTACTTCTCTTTACTTAATCTATTCTTTCATATCAGGCTTCACTCCCTTCTTCTCTAAGGAGGGATACCCTTCACCATGCTATGAAACTTTCCCAAGAGTCCCCAGGTTTCATAGTAATTATTGACCACTCATCCTCTCCCATCTCAAAGATCACATATTTCCATGTAATATAAGGACCCTTACTCCCATAACATATTCCCTGAATCCCTCAAGGAGGAGTCCCACAGACCTCCCTCCTTAACAAGCATGCCCACAGACAGCATGGGGATAAAACATGGGCAGCGCATAGCATCCCCCAGCAGAAGGTGAACAAGAGCTCCTCCTCTGTCAGACTGGGAAACGTTGGTGGGCGGGCTCCCCCAGGAGGCAGTGCAGAATCAGGGCCAAACTACTCCCGTTTCACATCTGTGCTGTTTCCTCCCACATGCCCACAGACAGCATGGGGATAAAACATGGGCAGCGCATAGCATCCCCCAGCAGAAGGTGAACAAGAGCTCCTCCTCTGTCAGACTGGGAAACGTTGGTGGGCGGGCTCCCCCAGGAGGCAGTGCAGAATCAGGGCCAAACTACTCCCGTTTCACATCTGTGCTGTTTCCTCGCCACAGAGGTTCCTGAGGTGACTGTGTTTTCCAAGTCTCCCGTGATGCTGGGTCAGCCCAACACCCTCATCTGTCACGTGGACAACATCTTTCCCCCTATGATCAACATCACATGGCTGAAGAATGGGCATGCAGTCACGGAGGGTGTTTCTGAGACCAGTTTCCTCCCTAAGGATGATCATTCCTTCCTCAAGATTGGTTATCTCACCTTCCTCCCTTCTGATGATGACGTTTATGACTGCAAAGTGGAACACTGGGGCCTGGAGGAGCCGCTGCTCAAACACTGGGGTATGTCTGAGCTCCACTCCTTTCAATACGCTCTCTTTTTCTACCAAGTACAAAACACTCTGAGTTTTGGTCCCTCAGTCTCACAGTCCAAAGCTTGTTTTCTACACTTCAGGGTTTCTAAAATTATACTTCATTCTCTTTCCTAAGCCTGGTGCCCTAAGTTTTTGTAGAATAAACACCATACATCCTGCCCACCCTCATAAACAGGCACATGAACCAACACTCAGTATTCTGACTTTCATAACTTCACTTTTCCAGAGCCTGAGATTCCAGCCCCTATGTCAGAGCTGACAGAGACTGTGGTCTGTGCCCTGGGGTTGACCGTGGGCCTTGTGGGCATCGTGGTGGGCACCATCTTCATCATCCAAGGCCTGCGCTCAAGTGGGGCCTCCAGACACCAGGGTCCTTTGTGAGTTGCACCCTAGAAAGAAAGGTAAGGATCAATATTTGTCAGTCCCACAGACATACTTCTGGAGAAAGCAAAGCGGAAGAAGTTGTAGACACAAACATGGTTGAAACGTTGTGGGAGAATTGGGAACCAGCATGACTACGGCACAGAAGCTCCCTAGGACTCATCAGTCTTGTGTCTTTCCTGTTGCAGGTGCTCTGCCCATCTATGAGAGCAGAAGAGAGGACGTTCTAGAAGACCTAGAACTATTTTCTGGCCGAGTTCATCATATACTCTCTCCCCCTACACTCTGCCCCTCCTTTCTTCTCTGGGACTTGAGATGCTGTATCACCTCAGAGCTCACATATACCTCAGAGTTCTCCCCTGACTTTCTGATATTTTTTTCTGTTCTCAGTAGTTGCCTACCATGAGATCACTGGTGTATTCCACCCAGTTACCTGCTCCCTAGTGACCCTGACCCCATACCACCATGGAAGCAATAAACTCCCCTTTAATAGAAATTTTTCCTGTCTTTCATCTCAGAGCTGACCAAGATCATGTTCTTTTATGCTTTAGGCCCCTTAATTTCATTTCTTAGATTATGTTCATGCCAAGGAACATAACAGCAACTTGTATAATCTCATAATATTTCAGTATGTTCACTATGATTAATACTTCTCTCTTCCTACTGTTTCCACTCTTGGCTCTTGGCACTGCCATCCACCCCTTAATTCAGGCATCAGTGCAAGTAATATATACCTTTTTTTCCTTAGTTTAGATTTGTTATAGCAGATATACAAAAACCAAGAGAGAAGTCTGTACTCATTTTTTTTTTTTTTTGGCTGCACTATCCAGCTTGTGAGATCTTAGTTCTCCAATCTGGGATCGAACTCAGAACCACAGCAAAGAAAGCCGGGTGTTAACCACTGGAATGCCAGGGAATTCCCAATTCTGTACCCATTTTAATACAGCTTTTTAAAGCTATGACAGAAAAATAAGAGAAAAGAATTTTGAACTCAAATTTTTGGTACCAAATGTCAAAATTTGTTTCTAATATTTTAAATTTGTGAAGAATACTTTATAACAGTAAAAGTATTGTCTCCTCTCCTCACCCTTAAGGAGATAAGAATTCTCTAGATATAGAAAGAACTGAAAGTCAGTTAGGAGAGGATTACTGTAAGATAATAATGCTGATATTTGAGGACCAAAAACTTGTCCTTACTTAGGGTTAGTAACCCTGCTGGGAATGGGGAATCCCAATTCTGTACCCATTTTAATACAGCTTTTTAAAGCTATGACAGAAAAATAAGAGAAAAGAATTTTGAACTCAAATTTTTGGTACCAAATGTCAAAATTTGTTTCTAATATTTTAAATTTGTGAAGAATACTTTATAACAGTAAAAGTATTGTCTCCTCTCCTCACCCTTAAGGAGATAAGAATTCTCTAGATATAGAAAGAACTGAAAGTCAGTTAGGAGAGGATTACTGTAAGATAATAATGCTGATATTTGAGGACCAAAAACTTGTCCTTACTTAGGGTTAGTAACCCTGCTGGGAATGGGGAAGGAGTAGAAATCACAGACATACTTAGGGTCCCTAGAACACAGGTGTAGTTTGTCTCACCTGCTAGATGAATTCCTGCTATATAAGCACACAGGCTTTCCTGACATAGCCTGTGAGGAATGGGAGAGTGAATATAGCTGCAGGGTGTCTCTAGGCAGATAAGCCTAAGCCAGGCACGCTGGATTCCTGTGCCTACCTGTTTGCCCTGGAAATAGCAAAACACCGCAATATCCCCAGCCCTCTGCCCATGACCCTCCTGGCTAAGGAAAGCATGAATCAATGAGAGAGAAAACCCAGGAGGGACAACATCATTGAGGTAATGTAGCAGCATCTATGAGTGCGATGTTCTCCTCTAGATTCACTGTCTCCAGTGGAAATCCATATGGAGGAAGTGGATCAACAGATGGATCCTCTGACTTTCCTGAGTGTGTCCAAGACATCACTCTTGAGAGTGTCTATGACTTGGAATCATTGTGCCTTTGAGAATGTTTTAGGCACATTGCCTCAGACTTTCTACTCTGCAATTATTGAGTCCATGCATTGCATCTTGGATGGTATTATGGAACAGCTATGA
>SJYC01136178.1:0-42718 GCA_006408675.1 Madoqua kirkii
TCTATTATTCCTTAGCAATGTTTTCTTAATAGACCGTTGATTATATACAGGACAGAGGAAAGGGCAATATTAAAATAAGTGAGACAATTATTTTCAAGAAGCTCAAGCTCTTTAACATCTAACACCACTAAAGCGTCTGCCTCCATTGCGGGAGACCCGGGTTCGATCCCTGGGTCAGGAAGATCCCCTGGAGAAGGAAATAGCAATCCACTCCAGTATTCTTGCCTGGAGAATCCCATGGATGGAGAATCCCATGGACGGAGAAGTCCAGGGGGTCGCAAAGAGTCAGAGATGACTGAGCGACTTCACCTTCAACTTCACCACTATTCAAATCCCTACATGTTTGATGATTATAAATAGTTCTCTTACTTATTAAACCTTGAAATAAACTGTGCTGAATATTCTCAGTCATCCGTTCAGACACACCCTCCTTCATTTTCCACGCTATTCCATGCTATGGGAGGCCTTTGTTACTCTCTAGCTTCCTTGTAGGTTCAGTCAATGGACAGCACCACAGAAGATCAAAGGACAGAAAGCAAAGGGTATTTATTCCCCTACCTTCCTACAAGTTGGCAGTGGCTTCATTCCTTTGATAAAGGTCAAGCACCTCGCAGGCCACTTTATCCTAGAGCTGCAGTTCTCACCAGATTTCAGCAGAAACTGTCTACTTCTGTGCCTCCAGGCCTACAGGGTGACAGTGCTTTCTTACCACTGCTTTCCTGGGGTGCTTCACCACACCATCCTTTGTGAATTTCCTTTAACTCAGCCTTTTAGCAATAGTCCCTTCACTGTGCTATTCAATCAAGGCTCTTCAGGTGAGACCTTCGATTACTCATTTAAGATCTTTCCTCTTGTCTAAAATAAGCATTAATGCTATAAATTTTCCTCTCAGCACTGCTTTTGCTGTGTCCTACAAATTTGATATGAATTCTTTTATTCAGTTCAGTGTTTTATTTCCCTTGAGGCATTCTTTTTCAACCACAGATTGTTTAAAAGTGTGATGGTTTAGTTTAAAATTGCTGGGAGATTTTTCTGTTATCTTTGTGATACCAGTTTTCTGTTCCATTTCTGGTCAAATACATTCCGCATAGTTTCGGTGCTTTTAAATTTATTGAGGTTTGTTTCATGGTCCACATATAGTTTATATTAGTATATGTACCATGAGCACTCAAAAACAATGTGTATTTTGCTTCATTGGGTAGAGTGTTCTATGTATGTCAGTTAGATTACTGGTGAGTGGTGATGATGGGTTCTTCATCCTTGCTGTTTTTCTGTCAAGTTGCTCTATGAATTTTCAGCTACAATCATGGATTTGTCCATTTCATGTCTTAGCTCTGTCATTTTTGTTTTGCTTATTGTGCAGCTCTGTTGCTTTGGCATCTCAGTTATCACTTGGTGAGGATGGGGCTCAGCCCCTTAGTCCATCTCGTAGATGGGAATAAGGGTAGGACAGTAATTTTTTTCTGTACAGCAGCTGTTTTCTAAAAGTATTTTGTCTTGCTAGGCTGCCCTTTTCCAGTCTTTTGGGTAAAGAAAGCAGGCTTTTGTTGGGGCTCATTTGCCTGGACCCATTGGTCATTTCAAGTTGCCAGTTTCTTTGGCAGCCTGTCTGGGATGTGGGAGACAGAACAAACAAATACACAAAACCCAGGGCGCTCACTGCAATGTTACTATTTGGGTCTTGAGGTCTCTAGTTAGTCTGCCTTTCACAGTATTCTTATATATTCTTCGTAATATAATGCACGATAATAATGATTATATATATATGTAATTGACAATATATGTAGTTAGTATTTATATAAATGTTAAATTACATTATTTCTAGGGTTTTTAGTTATACTAAGCCGAAGGAATAGGACAAAATACGTCTTCCATCTTCCCTGAAGCAGAAGTCTTCAGGTCAGGTAGTTTGAAACAGAAAAGTTAATACAGGAAACTAATTACAAAAGGTTGGATGAACTGAAAAGCTAAACAGTGAATACAGAGACCACTCAAAGATTTGCAACATTAGAAACTGGCTTCTACCCCAGGACTAGCAGTACACACAGAGTACATGTTGTAATCAGAGCCTAAAAGTTGGAGCTGCCCAATGGGAGACTGGACCACAGAGGGGAAGGACTGTCCAACAGAGAGTCTGAAGGAGCCGGAGACCAGTTATGGACTACCCCCAACCTGAGGAAGAGACAGAGGGTGAAAAAATACATTGGCTTCTCCCCTGACATCTCTTCCTCTGTCCCCTTCCAGTGCTTCCCAACAGCCAAAACAGCTGGAAGCCCGATGTCAGAGGAAATGTCATTTACAGGAGTTAGAGATCTTGGACACTGAGTTGAGAGGGGTGAGGCAGGGGGCAAATATGGAGGCAATAGATGCCAGGCACAAAGATGAAGAGTTACTTTAGAGCTGCCTTGGATCTGAAGGCAACAATTCTTAAGAGAAGTATGTGCTAATGCAAGAACACAGTAAATAATCTCAGAAGCTACAAGAATGTATTATTGGGTGGCCTCTGTGTGTCTGGAGGAAGAGGAAAACCAGCCTAACACACCCTACAACATCCAGATGATTTCCTTAAAATCCATCCACTTTACTCTGGCTATAATGTCGTAGCTTGAAAGATAACCACAAATATTTATTCTCGTGACTGTGCTATCTTTAGACTCTGGTGTTCTGATAACTGGGGAAAAATAAGCGCAAAAGTATTGCTGTGCCCACCTCAGTAATTATTCTTTATTGAGCTAGAAGTCTCGTGATCTGTTTTGTTTTTTCCATTTATTAGTGAAACTAACTACCTTGCATGGTAGTTTCCATGCACCGAGATGATCTGAGAAGCTGGCTGTGTTCCCCTTTCAGATGGATACATGAACTTAAAAAGAGCACCAGAAAATGTTCTGTTTGAACAGGGAAAAGTTTAACAAATAGATGTTCCATGCCTATGAGTAGATCAATCCACAGGGAAGACCAACAGATTTTAGACGGACAACTACCACTGCGTCAGTGGTGTTAATTTGGTAACAATCCATGTGAAATGTCTTGGAAAGACTCTGGTAGAAAGTTTAATTCAGCACAGCCTATAAAGTTAACAATGAAGAATGATGAGTGGAAGAACTTAAGCCAAATGTTGTTAAGAATGCATTCAAAGAACCCATTTTAATGAACAACTACTCTATCCATCTAAATTCTTATCCTTTCACTATATTTTGAGAATATATTTCTAAACCTGGAAGACTAAATCAACACTCCTATACAATTATTTTATAGCTCAGACTTGTTATACTCTTCTAAACAGTGTGTGTGTGTGGAAGGGTTATGTAAAATAATTTATGTACAGGACAAATAAGCTATCTCTGTTCTCACAAATGAGTAATCGCCTTGACTGCTTTTTCCCAATTAGTATAGCAACTTAGAGCTGACTGTACTGGTGTTAGAAGACCAGTACATAAATTATCCTTCAACTGTCATTCAAAACAAATATCAGACAGAACTAAATATCAGGCAGGGGGAAAAAAGCATGGTATGCATGGTTTAATAATAACATACAAGGATAGCCAGCACAGTACTTGAATAAGATGGAGGTGACAAAAGTCAATTAAAATCTTGGGACAGTTTTTGAGATTTGGAATATTAATTAGCAAAAGCAATAACAGAATACCGGCATACACAGGCACCTATTTTGAAATCTTGTTTGTAGTTCAAGAAGCCATTTTTTAAAGAGCACTTGAGAGACTGAAAGGATGCATCTAGAAAAGAAAGCAATTAAAATAATTCAGAACTGGAAGACTTTAGGTCAGCCTTCACACGTAATACAAAAGGATATGGTGGCCAGCAGGGCATAACAGGGAAACTACTAGGACAGCTATTTCTGTGGGACCCTGAACTGTTTATTTTTTTCTAGCAAAAGCCACTTTAAAACCACAAATGTGAGAAAGTCCCTTACAAGCCTATAGTGTTGTAAACCATTATGAATTGCCTCTTTCAAGCATAAGTGAAAGAAAGGCCATTTCTGCTCTGGTTAAGCAAATCATATTTGTCCACAATAGGATTAGAGATGCTACAGACTGGGTAGTTTGGCTCTATTTCTGTGACAGGATGTCTACCCTGCAAAAATAAAAATAACTAACATCTTTCAAGAGCCTTCTATATACCAGGAACTACAGTAAGCTTCTAAATGTGTCAGTCTTTCCAAAATGTAAACTACAGGAAGGCAGGGAAACTTGCTTGTTTTAAACATTATTTCACTCTTACACCCAGCACACAGTAGGAACTCAATATATGTTTTATCAATGAATGGTGTTTTTTTCAATAGTTAAATTTTTATGTGTTTATTACTTCTGCAATCAGAAAAAAATAAATTGTGGTTTACTACCTCTTCATAGCTGCCATGAAATCAAAAGACGCTTACTCCTTGGAAGGAAAGTTATGATCTACCTAGATAACATGTTCAAAAGCAGAGACATTATTTTGCCAACAAATGTCCATCTAGTCAAGGCTATGGTTTTTCCAGTGGTCATGTATAGATATGAGAGTTGGACTGTGAAGAAAGCTGAGCACCAAAGAATTGATGTCTTTGATCTGTAGTGTTGGAGAAGACTCTTGAGAGTCCCTTGGACTGCAAAGAGATCCAACTAGTCCTTTCTAAAGGAGATCAGTCCTGGGTGTTCACTGGAAGGACTGATGCTAAAGCTGAAACTCCAGTATTTTGGCCACTTCATATGAAGAGTTGACTCACTGGAAAAGACCTTGATGCTGGGAGGGACTGGGGGCAGGAGGAGAAGGGGACAACAGAGGATGAGATGGCTGGATGGCATCACCGACTCGATGCACATGGGTTTGGGTGAACTGCAGGAGTTGGTGATGGACAGGACGGCCTGGCATGCTGCGATTCATGGGGTCGCAAAGAGTCGGACAAGACTGAGCAACTGAACTGAACTAACCTCTTGATAGTCATGCCTTTGTGTAAGTCCCTCTCCTTGAGGGTGGGCTGGATTGACTGGCTCACTTTTAACAAGAATACAATGAAAGTAATGGAATGTCACTTCCGAGATTAGCTTAGAAAATGACTCTGATTTCTGCCTTGTCCTCTACTGCTCTTTGGCTTGCTTATTCTGATGGAAGCCAGCTGCCATGCTGTGAGTCACTCTACCAAAGGGTCCATGTGACAAGGAACTGGAGGCCCCGGCCAACAGCCAGTATGGAAATGAGGCCATTAGTCCAGGGGCTCATGAGGAACTGGATTCTGTCACCAATGACACGGGAGAACTTGGAAGTAGACTCTCCAGCCTAAGTTGAGTCTAGAGATGACTGCAATGCTGGCCATGAAATCTCGTGAGACCCTGAGCCACAGTTACCCACCCAATCCATCCCTGAATACCTGACACACAGATACTATGGGATAAAAAGCACTTGTTTTGAGCTGCTAAGAATGCATAATTTATTACATAGCCATAGACAGCTAATACATAAATCTATAGAAAAACATCTGTCACATTTTTCATTCCCCACCCCAAGGCATTGTCATTATCTACTTTCTGCTCTTCATAAAATTACTTCTGTCTCTTAAAAATTAACCGGCAATGTGATAACAGCTGCTCCTTCCATGACCATAGAGGCTGTATTACAACTGAATGTTTTCTTATTTTAATATGGTACCCTAGCATATTTACAAAGGGAGTTTTAAACAGTTCCTGGAAAATTATAATTAAATCAAAGTTTAGAAGCTACTTTAAAATCCATTAAGTTTATTCATTAAAACACTGTACATATCACAATGATACTAAGTGTTAAAACTGATCTTTAGCCTCCTTCCTATTGAAGTTAAAATGGGTTCTCCCTATCTAGTTCCATCTATGGTATAATGACATCCATCTGTTTTCTTTCTAATAGCCAGACAACAGCTGTACAAAAGAGTCCTAAGGATTCACACCAATTCACCATTCTATTCTAAATATAGTTAACACCCTCTTGTCTGGCCCCCAAATTCCAATAATATGTACACATTACAGCTTACTTGTGCATTGGCAATGTATAACCCCTTAAATTCTGTAAGATACATCTAATGCTAAAATGAAATCATAGTAATATAACCTTTGAAACTGGAAGGGTATTATGAGTTGTCATTACGAATAGAAATGAAATGAATAGAAATAGTTGCCATTATGAATAGAAATAAAATAGAAATTATTTTATTTCATTAATGTGGGTCTCTTATAATGTAGCTTTATCACAGGCCTTTTGCTTATCTCCTCGGACTGTAGATATTCTGTTTTATCCCCCAGGGACTACGTGATATATAGTAGAAACTCAGAAATATATGCCTAATGATTTAATACATGAACTCCACCATCATATCTTTATTCAAAGATATTTCAGCATGGTCTTAGCTCTCAATAATTGACAAGAAAGGGGAGGAAATACACAAATAACAATGATGTACTGAATAAAGCAGTAATAAGAACTGCTTTGGGAAGTATTCAAAATGATATTAGGAATTTATTAAAAACACACAAATCCCTGAACCCCAGACTCCAAGTGAATTTCTAATTTCATATGTGAGGGAGTTGCAAGCAAATTTTTCTTTCCTTTTTTTTTTTTTCCTAATGTTTACTTATTTGTTTGGCTTCATTGTGGTATCTTCAATCTTTGTTTTGGAATATGGGCTCAAGTTCTCTGATCAGGGATCAAACCTGGGCCCCCAGCATTGGGAGGATGGAGTCTTAGCCACTGGACTACCAGGGAAGTCCTAGCAAACTTTTTCTATAAAACAGCCACAGAGTAAGTATCTGAGGCTTTGCCAGCCATATATGTCTGCTGCAGCTAATCAACGCTACTACTCTAGTGTGAAAATATCTGTAGACAACAGATAAGGAAACAAACATGGCCAGGTTCCAATAAAACATTATAGTAGACACTGAAATCTGAATTTCAGAAATTTTTCACATCATATTGTCCTTTAATTTTTTTTAACCATTAAAAAAATATAATAGCCATTCTTTGCTCCTGGACTATACAAAAACAGACAGCTGGCCATATTTGGCCTGCAGGCCATAGTGGCAAACCCCTGGGAAAGATGAAAGAGCACAAACCCTGGAATCTTTGTGACCTAAGTTAGCATTCCAGCTCTGTGCCTTTCTAGCAGGGGGACTTGGGCAAGCTACTTCCCCATATGCACTTGTCTCTTCACCTGAGAGATGAGAGACTTCAGTAATATCTGCTTCATCCATAGGATGACAAGAAACTTGAAGACCAAAAAAAAAAAAGAGGCTAAAAGGCCTGTCTGCTAAAACAACAACTGTGCTACTTGAATTATCATAGTAAACATGTTTTCTTTTAACATGCCAATCAGAGAACTAATTTGGACATGGGATTTAATTAAATGCAGTTGGCTGCATCACTAATAAACTCCTCTCTCTTCATCATATTCTATTACACAGTAGTCACTTTTTTTTGGCATTTGTTATTGTAATGTGATGAGACCTCACCATAGCGTGTCATGGAGTGCACCAGGCAGCATCTTTTATTTTTATATGACTAGGTTTTAATGGGATTTTACAATTTAGCTCTAGGATGTCTAGCTTGCCAAATCATTCAGCAAATGCTAAGGAAATTGTCTTAACTAGCATACTGCAAGTAAATGGTTCAATTTAATACATCATAAAAATAATAAAAAGAGGAAAATAAAATGGATAGGAAAAAAATCATTTTGGAGAAAAGCCTAGTTTCCTACTGAATTAAGATGTTAAGAAACAAAGTTTATCTTTTATTTCTTCCATTTATAGAGGGAGAAGCATTATAGCTACTGTGATCACGATTCCCTGCAAACCCCTCCCCTCCCAAAAGACACGTTCTCAGTATAATCACATTTACTTTACACCAGGCCTGACAAGTAGTCAGTCATCCAGACTCTTTTCACAATCTTTCCCTGAAAAGAGGAGTCTTAAAGGAATGCTTTAACTCAAGAAAATGAATATCTAAATAACAGGACATTATGCATTAGACTACAAACAAGTACGCAGTGGTGAGGGTAGTGAGACAGTACAGTTACAATTAGAAAATAAGCCCACCTCTGTTATTTGTGGGACCCAGGGAAGGAGCACAAATGGAGAACACATAGCATGTTGAAATATTTTGAAATTATAAATCAAGCAGCATCTCACCCAAAGTACTAGGCCCAATATCTAGGACTTGCCCTCCAGCCTGGATGTTAAAAGCCTGCTGAACTGTGAAATAGCACAGATATGCTGGGCAAGACAGGATGGAACCTAGACTTTGGTTCCCACCTTGGACTTCTGAGTGGTAACTGGACTTAAACACCATTGGAACTGATGATCAAGTTCAGCAAGGTCGCAGGATACAAGATCAATGTGTAAAAATCAATGATATTTTGAGACACTAGCAATGAAAAATACAAAGCCAAAATTAAGAAAGCAATTCCATTCACAGTAGCATCAAAGATAAAATACTAGACATAAACTTAATAAGTATCAAGTGTATACTCTTTAAGAAACATTTTTCAAAGAAATTAAAGAAGACCTAAATAAATGGAAAAGACATTCTGTATTCAAGTATTAGTAAAGTAAATACTGTTAAGATAGTAATACTGTCTAACTTGAACAGATTCAATGCTATCCATATCAAAATCTCAGCTGGCCTTTTTGCAGAAATTGACAACTTGGTCCTACATTTCCCATGGAAATGAAAGGAACTCAGAATAGCTAACCCACCTTTAAAAAAAGAAGAGCAAACTTGGAAGACTCAATTCTCAATTTCAAAACTAACTATATAGCTGTAGTAATCAAGACACTGGTAACCGATGGACAGATGTATAAATCAATCAAATAGACTTAAAAATCCACAAGTGTAACCTCAATTGATTTATGGTCAGTTGATTTTTCACAAGAGTACCAAGACAGTTCGATGGGGGATATACTTATCTTCTCAACAAATGTTTGGGGATAGTCACAAAGTAGAGAGGTTTAATCCCCACAATCTAGAAAATGTGACTCAAAACGGATAACAGAACTAAATGTAACAGGTATACTATGAAACTTTTAGAAGAAAATATAGAAGTAAATCTTTATGACTGTGTTAGGCAAAGCCCTCTGAGATATGAAATCAAAAGCACAAACAACAGAAGAAAAAAACAGATAAATTAGACTTCATAAAAAATTAAGACCACTTGTACTTCAAAGGACACCATCAAGAAAACGATAAAACATGGTCTGAGAAAAAAATACTTGCAAATCATATATCTGATAAAGGACTTGTGTTTAGAATATATAAAGAGTGCTTACAAATCAATAATTGAAAAGTAACCCAATTTAGAAACGGGCAAAGATTTTGAAGAGACATTTCTCCCAAGAAAGTATACAAATGGCCAGTGAGCATTTGGAAAAATGCCCAATACCATTATTCATTAGGGAAATACAAATCAAAGCCACATTAAGACACCATTTCATACCCACTAGAATGGCTATAACCAAAAGACAGAAGAAAGATAATGTTGGAACCCTCAGACATTTCTGGTGTGAATATAAAATAATGCAAACACCATGGAAAATATTTGGCATTTCCTCAAAAAGTTAAACATGGAGTTATCATGTGATGCAGAAATTCTACTCCAAGGAAGCCAAGAGAAAATACATGGACACACAAAAATTTGTACATGAACATTAAAACCAACATTAATCTTAATAGCCAAAAGGTGGAAACAACCCACACGTCCATTAACTGAAGAATGGACAATGGAATATATGCCAACAAAAAGTAGTGACATAGCTGTATGTGCTATGACATGATAAGCCTTGAAAACATTACGTTAAGTGAAAGCAGTCACAAGATATCATATACTGTACAATTCCTGAAACAAGCAAAGCTCTAAGGACAAATATTACATTAGAGACTGTCTACTGCGATCAATGCAAAGAAATAGAGGAAAACAACAGAATGCGAAAGACTAGGGATCTCTTCAAGAAAATTAGAGATATCAAGGGAACATTTCATGCAAAGATGGGCTCAATAAAGGACAGAAATGGTCTGGACCTAACAGAAGCAGAAGATATTAAGAAGAGGTGGCAAGAATACATGGAAGAACTGTACAAAAAAGATCTTCATGACCCAGATAATCATGATGGTGTGATCACTAATCTAGAGCAACACATCTTGGAAAGTGAAGTCAAGTGGGCCTTAGAAAGCATCACTATGAACAAAGCTAGTGGAGGTGATGGAATTCCAGTTGTGCTGTTTCAGATCCTGAAAGATGATGCTGTGAAAGTGCTGCACTCAATATGACAGCACATTTGGAAAACTCAGCAGTGGCCACAGGACTGGAAAAGGGCAGTTTTCACTCCAATTCCAAAGAAAGGCAATGCCAAAGAATGTTCAACCTACCGCACAATTGCACTCATCTCACATGCTAGTAAAGTAATGCTCAAAATTCTCCAAGCCAGGCTTCAGCAATATCAAATCCTGAAAGATGATGCTGTGAAAGTGCTGCACTCAATATGCCAGCAAATTTGGAAAACTCAGCAGTGGCCACAGGACTGGAAAAGGTCAGTTTTCATTCCAATCCCAAAGAAAGGCAATGCCAAAGAATGCTCAAACTACAACACAATTGCACTTATCTCACATGCTAGTAAAGTAATGCTTAAAATTCTCCAAGCCAGGCTTTAGCAATACGTGAACTGTGAACTTCCTGATGTTCAAGCTGGTTTTAGAAAAGGCAGAAGAACCAGAGATCAAATTGCCAACATCCGCTGGATCATGGAAAGAGCAAGAGAGTTCCAGAAAAACATCTATTTCTGCTTTATTGACTATGCCAAAGCCTTTGACTGTGTGGATCACAATAAACTGTGGAAAATTCTGAAAGAGATGGGAATACCAGACCACCTGACCTGCCTCTTGAGAAATCTGTATGCAGATCAGGAAGCGACCGATAGAACTGGAAATGGAACCACAGACTGGTTCCAAATAGGAAAAGGAGTAAGTCGAGGCTGTCTATTGTCACTCTGCTTATTTAACTTATATGCAGAGTACATCATGAGAAATGTTGGGCTAGATGAAGCACAAGCTGGAATCAAGACTGCCGGGAAAAACATGAATAACCTCAGATATGCAGATAACACCACCCTCTGGAAGAAAGTGAAGAACTACAGAGCCTCTGATGAAAGTGAAAGGGGAGAGTGAAAATGTTGGCTTAAAACTCAACATTCAAAAAACTAAGATCATGGCATCTGGTCCCATGGCAAACAGATGGAGAAACAATGGAAACAGTGACAGATTTTATTTTTTTGTGCTCCAGAATCACTGCAGATGGTGATTGCAGCCATGGATTTAAGACTCTTACTCCTTGGAAGAAAAGATATGACCAATCTAGACAGCATATTAAAAAGCAGAGAAATTTGCAGACAAAGGTTCATCTAATGAAAGCTGCGGTTTTTCCAGTAGTCACGTACGGGTGTGAGAGTTTGACTGTGAATAAAGCTGAGCACCGAAGAATTGATGCTTTTGAACTGTGATGCCGCAGAGAACTCTTGAGAGTCCCTTGGACTGCAAGGAGATCCAACCAGTCAATCCAAAAGGAAATCAGTCCTGAATAGTCATTGGAAGGACTGATGTTCACGCTGAAACTCCAGTACTTTGGCCACCTGATGTGAAGAACTGACTCGTTTGAAAAGACTCTGATGCTGGGAAATATTGACGGCAGAAGGAAAAGGGGACGACAGAGGATGAGACAGCTGGACGGCATCACTAACTGAATGGACATGAGTTTGAGTAAACTCCAGAGTTGTTGATGGACAGGGAGGCCTGGCATGCTGTAGTCCATGAGGTCACAGAGTTGGACTGGACTGAGCGACTGAACTGAACTGACCGTAGTGTAAATGAATCCGATCCCCATTTCTTCAGTTCGATTGGAACAGGGGCGAGCACACGACCAAAGAGAGGTCAGTGACAGTATCTTCCCCAGCATTCAGGAAATACTTGGAGGTAAAGGAGAGCCTAATTGAAATCAATCATATTTGAGAAGTTTGATCTGTAATGTACAAGTTTGGGAAATGTGAGATCAGAACTCCCTGCTCATAAGGAGACAAGCAGATGCAGAAGAACTGAGTTGGTGAGTGAGAGGATAAAGCAGCTGCACTGCGATGCGGGAACGAGAGTCTATGCTGGTTTCCCAACCCTCAGTTCTAGAACTTTCTAGGGCTACATAAAATTCAATACTTTGATTCACATCTCTATACCCAAAGGAAAAAGAAACTCCATTTCAACTTTAACCAGCTTGAGATAGTTTCACATATTTGGAATACAGAAAGATCAATTTAAGAAGCTATCACCCGGACTTACATGAAATTAAGATGATTTGATAATACCATAATCACCCTGCATCCCCCTATCCTAGCATTCTATAAACAACAGCCCTTGGAAATGGCCACCTTCTCCTTTGTTTATGCACTTTGGTTGCATCTTCTCTGGAAAGGCTTTACTATTTCCCTTTGCACTTGACTCATATAAGAGTTAGCTGTTTCAGATAATAAAATCTTAGGCTGAAAAAGCTATTTACCCCATTTTCTGTCTGACCTTGCACTTATCTTGGGCATCCAAATGCTTAGGTACAATTTGATGATGCTAACAAGTCTGTCTGCCAGTTTGACTTGCTAAGCACACGTCGGCAACATTCAATGCCCTAGATATGTAAACTGCTGAAGAAATAATATTCAGATGGAAAAATACTCATGGCCTGGTGACAGAAATGTAGCTCTCAACTCACTTCACGTAACAGAAGCCACATAGGAAGCTTACAGGTAGAAGCATCTGGACACAGTGCTTGCTTGGGTCAGTTTAGGAGAGACTCCACAGTGGGAAGACTCCCTATTCTAGATGTCAGCAAGGGCCTCTGTTCCACTGCAGCTACAAAGGAGCCTGGAGGATGTGATGCACGCTCCATGGGAGACAGCCCAGAGTTTAGGAACAACACACATACTACTCAACAGTCACATTTCCTACAGCACTCATGAATATGTTTTTATACACAGTTACAGCCAAATTATTTCAAGCATGCCCCATTTTGTCTCTGCATTAGAATTTACCAAAAAATAAAAGAAAAGGGTGGAGGTGGAGGTGGGGAGGACACGTCCCTCGGGTCATTAGCATCAGTTCCTAAATGTAACATTTCCATGCTAGCCCTATAGCCAAATGCCAATCTTTTCAGTTTTTTCATGCAAAATAAATAACAATATCTAAAATATAAAAATATGGTCTCTTCATTTTCACACCAATCCCTTAGCAAAATCAACCTTCAATTTCACATTTAAAATAGGCACTGTGGCTGCTAGGAATTCCCTGTTTGACCTAGTACCAGCCACCAAAGATGCAGAGCAGACAATGGAAGGCTTTTTTGCTCTTCACGGGAAAAGGAACAGAGTTGCCCAGCATTTCTGAAGGTTTTATAAATCAAGAAAGTGGATAGTAAGTAACTTGGAAAAGCTAGGTATATAAAAGAACAGTTGAGAAATATTAAAGAATTGCAAATGCAGGATTGAAGGAAATTTTATTATTTTAGCATAACGGGAATTGCCAGAATGTAAATTAACATCCAAGTAGAATATGTAAAAACTAGTGGGTGGGGGAATCCACAGTATTCTAGTTTGAGGTGAAAACACTGTCAATTTTCTATCTCGGTCCACTCACTTTTTCCCTGGAGTAATATTCAAGAGTTCAGTCTCCGAGTCCACACACACGGTTTTAAATTCCAGCTTGAACACTCTTTGCTATCTCTGACCCTTGAGCAAACTTCTTAGCCCGTCTTCGTCTTTCATTACCCCTCTGAGAAATGAGAATAATAATCCTCACTTTTCTAGGATAGTACTGCAAGGACTTGGAGCAGACATTCTAGTACAGGAAAGCACCACCTAACACAGAGTAAGCATTCATACATGCCAACAAGTCTACAAGAATTTGTTCATTTACTTAAAACAAAAAGGCAGAGGGAAAGGAACGTGATTTGGCCAAAGTCCTATAACTGAATTGTAACAGAAGTGTGTTTAGACATAATCATACGCAGAAAACTGAAAGCCTTGTGTTGTACTTGGAAGGGTTCCCAGAATATCTTCCCAGGTGCATATTTGAGACCAGAAGATATATCTCCTTTAACCCTTTTTCTCACTGAGGCTTGTTAAACAGCTACTGAGACTACAGCAATTCCGCTCCTTGCCCCCTCCTTCCCACTTATCTCCCTTATTCCAGCTAGCCTGTCCCCAAATTGACCATTGCACACATCTTTTATCACTTAGTAAAAACAAGGGAAGGAAGTGGCAACTATACATGTTGCTTTCTTGCCCGGTCCTGCTAAGTTGTAACATTTTAGAATTTCACAAAGGCATTAACAGCATCCTTCTGTAACTTTCCAGGCACCAAAAGAAGGAAATCTTCAAAAAAAGAAAAGAAAGAAAATACATGATTGTTACTGAGCACTTCTTAGATTGAATATCTTAATAATTCTGTTTAAAACAAACAACGTGATATAATATCCCATTTAAAAGATGAGGTACCTTAGGTCACTGACATCAAGTCAAACATCTGGTGAGTGTTAGAGATGGTTTTTAATTCAGTCTAATACCAAAACAGGAGCTGTTCAACTCTCCCACTGGAGAACATTAAAGAAATGGGAGACCTAGGGGACTTGGCTGTCTATTCCAGAGACATGCATTGCTTCTTTCAAATTAGAACAATTATAAGGTAACATAAAAGTCTGAGAACAGGATATATTCAAACATGTTCAAAGATCACATACCGAAAAAAAAGTCCCTGTGGAAGATTATTCAAAGAGATTTTTGAAGGATATAAATATTAAGCTTTTAGTATTTCAGTTCATTATTTGTGACCTGCTTCTGCCACAAAAGGGAGAAACTGTCCCCTTAGTCTTCTGCCTAGGAAAAGTATTTACTCTCTTCTCCCTGCCTTAATTCATGCTGCTTTCCTTGCCTAGATGAGAATAACTATGAAGATGGTGATGATGATGATGATGTGAAGATATTCACTATATAAGACCTACCACTTATTGAAAGCTCACTTTGTATCAGAACCTGTGCTAAGAATTCTATATGCAGTCTCATTTAATGCTGAAAACAGCAATGAGGAGTAAGGACAATGATTCTCCCCATTGTACAGATGATATGTTTGAGATTAAAGAGGGTAAGTAATACATTCAAGGTTGCACATGCAGTAAGTGCTAAAGATGGGAGCAGTGACCAAGCATCATGACTTCTATGTCACCTGATAGACCCTCTGCTGTCCTAACCTCACTTAGAGCCATGACTCTTGAATATCAGAGGACATCAGAATCCACTGGGAGGCGTATCAAAACACAGACTACTGTCCCACTCTGAGAGTCTGACAGTCAGTAAGACTGGGTTGGGGAGGAAACAGGAATTTTTATGTTTCCATGTGACTCTGATGCTTCTGATCCTAAGACCAGAATGTAGAGAACTACTAATCTAATAAAATCTTCTGTGCTTTTGGACCTGTGAAATGGGATAATACTAAGACCAAACTCAGAGAGATCTTGTGAGGATTTAAAGACCTCGTGCATGGAAAGCTCTTGGAGCCAGTATCCCAGACAGAATAAAAGTTCATATTGTGGTGTTTGGGCCATTATTGTTGTTATTTCATTGTCTGAGGCTAAGCTCAAATTTTACTTAACAGTCTAGCTGGACTCATTTTCCTTTCTATGTCCTAATATTGCTTTTGCAGCATCCCACATCAGTGATTACACTTTATTTTATGATTATATAGATGTCTAACTTTCAAGATAAACTGTCCGTACTACAAGGCAGAAAAAGGCTCATCTACATTGTTTACCTATCTTCCATGGTGCCTAGCTCAGTGCTTCATAAGCATTTATTGAATCGTTTGCTGTTCAATAAATAAAATGATTCAAAAGCAGAGAGTGAAACTAGAGGAGGTTTAAATTATACTATTAGATTCAATTTAGCAGAAGATTTAGTAAGATCCCTTAGGTCTCCTGGTGCAGAGTCTAATGGCAGCCTTCAGTCTGTCGCACAGATTAGATATAACCATGGAAGAAGAGATAAACAGCCGATGTAATTACAGTGACATAATGGTTAAACTTTTATAGCTGAGGGGAGCAGCAAATAGGATTTTAAAAATCAAATTAAAGCTGTCATTCCACAACATTACGTTTCCAGAATTTTCATTTTTTAATATTAATGATTTTTTTCTCCAAAAAGGAACAAACAATGCTAATTCTACTGCTACAATACTGTTAATGAAGAAATAAAGAATAATTTATCATTGCATAATTAACACAGTACCGTTAAGCATGTTTTAATGATTTTGTATAATGGCCTCTCATAACTAGATGATACTTGTTAGTCATAGTGAAAAAAAAAAAAGAACTACATTATGAATCATTAATGAAGATGGATAAACTGACCAGGACTTTATTTTATTCTTTTATATAAAGTGTTTACAAGATCTCTCGGTGTATTTTGGCAATGGTTTATTCCTGTAGGTGACCAGATGGTTAGTAAAACATTTTAACTGATTCAAGAAAATGAAAGGCTAAGAAAAAGACTGAGAAAGTAACCCCATGCCAATCAACAGGCTTTCCTCCTTTGCTACAAAATGGTACCAACTCTTAGCTTTCGAAATAGTACCAACCCTAAACTTTATGATGTATTAGGCTTTGAAGGTAGGAGCATATTGTTATCTTTAGCCATTTATAATCTCTTACATTTATCAGATGTAATAAGGATACTTATTTAATTTTTCTGTGAACAATATTAAAGGGCCAGGAGTTATGAGGGGCAAAAAAAGTCAAAGAAGATGAATAAAGGTGGTAATAAACATAATCTTATAGCTACTCTTTCTTTGACTGTTGTCACCAGAAATAGATACGTGCCTTATTGAAAGTTGTATCTATAGGAAGTGTTGCAAAACAATGTCAGTATCTACCTTTAGTCCAAGCAGGTGCATATTCAATTTGAGTTTTTGTTGAGTTGGGAGTGAAGGGGCGTGGTGACAGTCACCTTTTGGCTACTCCTTGGCCACATCTAAACTGCAGACACATTTATTTGACTCACACGTTATTTGAATCCTATTTTAGTGTGCAAGGTATGAAAATTGAGAAATGACTCGTAAAATGTGTACTTCCAGCTGTTCTTTAGAAATCAGATCACCCAGATACTACAACATACAATCTGCAAAAGATTGTTGGGGGCTGTCCCCTTTCACCAGAGACTTCAGCGCCCAGATCTCTGGTTTTGCATATTTTCTGTGGTCTGGCGCTCAATCCTATTTCATCATTTATACACATGTCAGACCTCTATTGACATTTACATGTTTGACTCCAGTCTACCATACCTGCAGCCCGGTGGTTCTCAAAGCATGGCCCCCAAAGCAGTAGAATCGGCATCATCTGTGATTTTGTAAGATGTACAAATTCTCAGCCCCATCCCAGGCCTACTGAACCAAAACCTCTGGGCATAGGACCCACTGCTCTGTGTTTAACCAGCCTCTCAAGTGATTCTAATGCCCACTCAAATTTGAGAATCACAAGTCTTCTCACATATCCAAGCCTTAGGATGCTTATTTATTCTTGCTTTCATTTTCAGAAACCTATGAGGGATCAATAATGGGGGAGACATTAGTAAACCTCTTTTTGTTGTTAGTTGTAGCAAAATTTTCATTGCACAAAGTGAAGCAGAGACAGAGAGTATTCTCCCAAGTAGAGCTACAACCCTTTATTACCTGGACAGCATATTAAAAAGCAGAGACATTACTTTGCCAACAAAGGTCTGTCTAGTCAAGGCTATGGTTTTTCCAGTGGTCATATATGGATGTGAGAGTTGGACTATAAAGAAAGCTGAGTGCCAAAGAATTGATGCATTTGAACCGTGGTGTTGGAGAAGACTCTCAAGAGTCCCTTGGACTGTAAGGAGATCCAACCAGTCCATCCTAAAGGAGATCAGTCCTGGGTGTTCATTGAAAGGACTGATGCTGAAGCTGAAATATGTTGGCCACCTGATGCGAAGAGCTGACTCACTGGAAAAGACTCTGATGCTGGGAAAGATTGAGGGCAGGAGGAGAAGGGGATGACAGAGGATGAGATGGTTGGATGACATCATCAACTCAATGGACATGGGTTTGGGTGGACTCCGGGAGTTGGTGATGGACAGGGAGGCCTGGTGTACTGCAGTCCATGGGGTCGCAAAGAGTCAGATACAACTGAGTAACTGAACTGAACTGAACACTCTAGCTGAAGTTTTAACAGAGTTAGGAATACAAAATTTCATCCATGTCCACATGTATTTCTTTATAGCAAGATGGACCAAGCTTTTATGATAGAAGGAAGCTAAGAGAGGAAGGAAGAGGCTGTATTTGGTACTGCTGCTGGTAAGTCACTTCAGTCATGTCCGACTCTGTGCGGCCCCACAGACGGCAGCCTACCATGCTCCCCCGTCCCTGGTATTCTAAATAAGAAAGTGCAAGACAAAAAAATGCAAAATGTTTTGAACCACTGTTACATCACTTTCTCTACCTTCTCTCAGGCTAAGCAGAGATCCAAGGGTGGACACAAAGGCAGAGACTACAAAGATGGTTCACTGGGAAATGACAATGCAACATACTACCATCATATCTAACCCCATTCTGAGCCCTTGAACTGAAATCAGGAGCACCATTTCTCTGGACATTTTGTTACATGAGAAAATCTAACCTCTTTTTTTAAAAAAAGGATCTCTTATTTGAAGCTTTTTTTAAAATTGCAGTTTAATACATTCCTAACTGATTTGGATACCCATCACATATATGAGAGGAAGATTGCTAATATTTCATTAAAAGAAAAAATATAAAACACAGTATCTCCAAATGCTGGTTAGTAAACGATTTTATTTACTTTTGTTTGTTTAGAACTATCCATATTAAATTTCAAAGGGTGTTCTTTGTTTCTTGTTTTATGAAATAAGGAAAACAAAGGGGTGCGTAACTCCTTCACTTCTTGTTGGCTTCATGGTTTCATTAACTATGATCACATAAACTCAGTCTTCATGTGAGAGTATAATATTTGGAATATATTCTTATAAAAGTTGATTCTCATGGATCTTGACTCTTGGTTTTCTTTGGATTTTTGCTAGCTTCTTTGTATCATTCTTGACTTGTTTTAATTGCTACATTACTTTGCAATTATGTGTACTAAGTATATTTTCTATTCCACTTATGATGTCTTTACAACATCTCACTGGTCCATTTAACCATAGGATAGACTTACAGAAAGTAACACACTCATTGCAAACCTTTTTTCAATTCATCTTGTAATATGTTTTTGAGTTTGCTTAATTTTCATGTTTTTTATGCTGAAGCTCTTTATTTTTAGTTGTCTGGATTCTTGTTTTTGCTTTGCCTCAATTAATTTGGCAAACCACTCCCAGAAACTATTTGATACCTCTTAAAATTTGATTCTTTATTTCCAAACAATCTTTATTCCTCACTTGTTCTTGTCCCTGCAAAACAGATAAGGATATATCCAAAGATTTAGCTACATGGATATGTGTTGCAGTAGTGTTTATAGAAACTAAGCATTTGCAAACAATTTGTTGTCCAAAAATAGGAAATGAACTAATCAATTGCAGTCCCTCACAAAATATTTTGTAACCTTCACATGGAATACAATGATATGTATCAGTATGTAAATATATTTAGTGGGGAAAACAGGTTACATTACACAGAGTATGATCTTATTTTATGGTATGGTATTAGGAGAAAGTTGCATTATCTTTTTTGCATATTCTATTTTATCTGTATAACCTAATTTATTGATATAGTGCCTTAAGCTCTTCCATCAAAATCTTGATCTATATGCCTGTCAAATAGCAAGATCCCATCTCAGCATGGTGATGCATGAGAAAGAAGCACAACTTTAACTGAGGGTATTGAAGAAAAATGTGGATATCTTTACTGAAATGTTTTCAGAGTGTATAAAGGGATTAATGGAAAATTGCATCTCACAACATTCAGAAAACCTCCTTATCTTTTTACACAGTAAAACTTCCTTAAAAATTGTTCTACCCCTTGATCTCCCCAAATTTCACACCCCATAGGAGCCATTCCACTTTCACTTTTCTTTCTCCTGAAGCCATCCAAAACTTCTCTTCCTATCTCTATGTTCATTTGTCTCCTCCCCCTCCTCCTAGTTACTTTTTCACCTAGCACATCAATTTAAATATGTTATTTTCTCACTTGTATCTCTACATGCTTTGAAAGAGAAGTGACCAAAAAAAATACCCTCCTTGACAGTGAGTCTGGAATGGAGGGAAGAGAATACATTACATTAGTTCTTCAATGTGTATACTATACTTTACTAATGCTCTTTATGTTACATTATACTTGGAGGTCAACGCAATAATTTGCATCCCAATTACAACTTCTATGAACATCTTCTACTTCTACAAGAAAGAAAAACCAAAAGATGAATGCCAGTGGAAATTCCCTGGCAGTTACACTGTTTCCATTGCTCTATTAATCCACGTTTTTACACTGTGCTTCTGTTGCTTTCGATCAGTTATTCACGACAAAGCACAGCTTCACCGCTGTCTTTTATTTCTCATGTGGTAACAACTGGAGAATTTCCACTTAGTCCTCAGTGTTTTAATGTCAAAGGCTGCCAAGCTTTGCAAGCCCAAAAGCCTGCTTTTACTTGTAGCCAGAGACTACAGGGACACCAAAACCTCATAAGCAATACCTAGATCATCTCCTTGCATCTCTAGCGATGTAAATGAGGTGGCTCCCAAAAACATACGAAATGGCACTTCATTACTCAGAGGATGGGAGCCACTTATTGTAGGATCATATCCAAAACAAAAGCTAAAGCTAAAGCCAAAAGAATGCATAATGAATGAGAATAAAGAGAATTTAACACAACAGCAATCACAAGCCTCATCAGTTTCCCCAAGACATTTTATGATCCACCATCAAAAACTCATTGTTATGTTACAGGGAGGAAGGATGAGGGGAAGGCACAGGTAGAGAGTTTGGGATGGACGTGTACACACTCCTATATTTAAAAAGGATGACCAACAAGGCCCTACTGTATGCACAGGAAACTCTGCTCAAAAGAATGCATAATGAATGAGAATAAAGAGAATTTAACACAACAGCAATCACAAGCCTCATCAGTTTCCCCAAGACATTTTATGATCCACCATCAAAAACTCATTGTTATGTTACAGGGAGGAAGGATGAGGGGAAGGCACAGGTAGAGAGTTTGGGATGGACGTGTACACACTCCTATATTTAAAAAGGATGACCAACAAGGCCCTACTGTATAGCACAGGAAACTCTGCTTAATGTTTTGTGGCAGCGAGGATGGGAGGTAAGTTTGAGGCAAAATGGATACACATATGAGCTTCACTGGTGATTCAGCGGAAAAGAATTTGCCTGTAATGCAGGAGTTGCAGGAGATACAGGTTCAATCACTGAGTGGGGAAGATGCCCTGGAGGAGGACAAGGCAACCCACTCCAGTTTTCTTGCCTGGAGAATTCCATAGACAGAGGAGCCTGGTGGTCTACAGTCCATAGGGTTGCATAGAGTCAGACACGACTGAAGTGACTTAGCACACAGGCACATACGAATACCTGTATCTGTATGGCTGAGTCCCTTCACAGTTCACCTGAAACTTTCACAACACTGTTAATCAGCTATATTCCAATACAAAATAAAAAGGTTTTGAAAAAATCATTATTTCCAAATATCTCTTTAATAATCCTGAGAAATTTCAGGGAAAAACAAAATTATGGTAGCATGTGTTCCATGGTATCACCATAGATATAATAACAGATAGCACTGAATAAAAATAAAATTTAGCCCCATCAAATCTCAACTTTTCAACACACGCACCTTAGAGCTACCATTTCATTTAAATCAATGTGACATATTCTTTAGCTTCTACTTGGAGATGTAATACTTTAAATGAAATAGTCTATTGTTCACTTAAAGTTTTTACTTCTCAAAAATGGACAAACATCAAACAAAGGAAACTAAAGAAATCAAAGCAATAAATTAACTGAAATATGTTTTTCTAAGAAAGAAACAATTTATTATAAATGTCAATGGTTTGCATAATACTCACAGAAAACCATACCAAGAAGAAAAGGGGAATGGAGTTGATCATTGTTTGTCATTCCTAATTAGCACTGATTCCTTTAACTACTTCATTCATTCTTGCAAAGATAAGTGCTTTTAAATGGAAAGCATGCCTTAAAGAAAGAATGTGGCTTTTAGCAATCACCCTTTGGAAATAGGGCCTTCAAAATGGTATAATTTCTGATACATTAAATAAAAGTCCTCATTACAATCATCTGGGGAAAAAATAAAAGATTTTACTCTTTGGCATAAATGTAATGGAAATTACAAAGGAATAAACTTTGCCATTCAAGAGCTGGCAATTTGCAAGTGTCAATAAATATTTTAAAAATTCTTTTATGAGTCTCTGTTTCTTTTGCAATTTGACAGACTAAGATTTTGAGTGCAGAGCTCAAGACACCAGAAAAAGAACTTTCAGTAGCACAGAATATTTTAACTACATGGAACAAACAAAAATAAATTAATTCTTGGTAGGAACAAATGGTTTCGTATCATTCTCAGGATAAAATCTAAACTCACTTGTTCCTGGGGCCTATGAGGACCTAACTGACCTGGAATCTTTTGTTCTCACACCAGTCATATTGACCCGCTCTAGACACAGGGGTCTTCTTTCTGTTCTCTGCACTAGTGAAAAACATTCCACACAGCGTCTCAGCACTGGATGTTCTGTTTCCAGAAGGGTCTATTCTCAGAGTTATGTCTGATTGCCTCCTTGATTCCTCCTCACCTTCCTGGCCTCGGTTCAAATGTCCCTCACCTAGAATGGTCTTCCAGGATGGAAGACCATCTTATTTAAATAGAACAGATAAGACTATCTTATTTAAATTCAACACTCACTCATTACTCCCTATATCCAGGTATATCACCTAATCAGCAGTAGTCATCATTCTCCCTAATAATCCTTTTTGCCCTTAATTTTTGTTGAGATCCCTCATTTTTTTTTCCTTTGGTAATGTCCATGAACAGAAGAGTCTCATAGAGTCGAATGAATCTTTGCAGAGTGCCTGAGTAGGTGAATAAATTTAAGACAAGGGCTGGTTAATTGGCTGACCCAGATAGAATCTACTCTACCTGGGAAGGAGCATAGCTGGATGAAGGAATGACTTTGGCACAAATGCATAATAGAAAGCCACTGTTTCATCTCCGCATGGAGCACAGCAGGAAAGGGAGTGCTTTCTCTATGCATTCAGCAGGAGACATGGTTCTGACACAAATGGCTTTCTTCCTGGTCTTTGTTGGAAGGCTTTGAAGAAGGCAACTCCTAGGTGGGAAAGGTCTGAAGAAGGCAGCTGTTCCTGAAACTGCCCTTTCTCTCTTTTCACCCTTTCTCTCCCTGGTTCTGAACACTTTGACTGTGATCCTTGGAAGCTCAGAAGTCCGTGGTCACCATGCTACCTGATCTCTGGGAGTGTAAATGGTTCTTTTGTTAATCCTCACTGAAGTGCAGAAAATGTCTCTTCTTTTTCCCATATGCCAGTCAAGCAATTTGTACTAAATATCTCAGAGGAAGGAAAACCAAGAGATAAAAGAGTTTACCAACTTTACTTCAAATTGATTTGGCAGGCAAGGTTTAGATGAGCCCATCCAAGTTCCTTTCTCTTGGGTCACACCCATCTAAGATAAAAAAATTGGACATCACAATCATGCAGAATTGTCAGAGTTTTAGCTTGCAAAAAATTTGAATTGTTAATTCTGGGGCTTGGATTGAACACAGTCAGACCTTTGGCAAGTATTTGTATAGCACCCAGTATGCATTATGGAGCTTCCCAGTTGCACAGCAGTAAGCATCTGCTAATGCAGGAGATGCAAGAGACATGGGTTCAATCCCTGGGTTGGGAAGATCCCTTGGAGCAGGAAATGGCAACCCACTCCAGTATTCTTGCCTGGGAAATTCCATGGACAGAGAGGCCTAGTGGGTTACAGCTCATGGGTTGCAAAAAGTCAGACATGACTGAGCATTCGGCATACACACAACTCGCACATGCCCTACATGGCCCTACATACCACATGACTGGCAGAGTCTGGGGGGAGGGATAAAGTTGATTACTCTTACATTAGTTATTTGACTGGGTAAACAAGAAAATACTGCTGTCTTCATAAATGCTAAAGCATTATTTAAGAAAAGTCAACCTCCAATCTTGGTTTGTGAAAATAAATTAGTTGAGAAATAGGTATTGATAGCTATCTTAACACAAAAAATTGAGACTCAGAGCTGAGATTGTAATCTCTAAAAATTATTTTACATTAAAAATATTGAGCTGCTTTGATAACTTTGAAAGGTAAATGTTTTTCTTTTTGTGTCTGTTTTCCTCATTAAAATGTTGATTCCAAAATGCAAAGAGTTTAAGACACTTATCTAAGCATACAAAGCTATGCAGTTGAAAATCAGGGCCTGAACCTACAGATGACTCCAAACACATGGCCACTGCATTCATCATGTTGCCTATGCAGCCATCACACGAACAAGATGATGTAATGTTTATGGACAAGATGACATAATGTTATACTCACCTGAACTTGTTCCCAGAGAGCTATGACATGTGAGATCAGAGTGGAGCATGCAGGCCAACACAGGTAAGATAATTTTGAAAAACTGAAATGTTAAAAGTATCAGCTTGACATGGAGTGCTGTGTCAAGACTACACAAAAGTGATCCCAAGGCAAAAAGCAGATTGTGTTAGGGTACATGGGATTGATGTTCCATTGAGCCCATCTAGCAAAGATTTTGTGCCACTGACCTAATTTTGGGTTCTCCTCTCTGGTCTGGGTGCACATCTACACTACCTTTCACAGTTTCCTTTGCAAGTAGGTATGACTATAGACTGAGATCTACCAATGAAAAGAGAGAAGTGAAGTGGACCATTTCCAATCAAAAACTATTAAGACCTCCTAGATGCCTCAGCACATTGGTTTTCCTACAGCTGGCCCAAATGGAGGTGATCTTGGAAGAATTATACTGAATGTAGCAAAGTCTTATTAACCTGGGTTCCCTCCCTCTTAAGGACAGTGTAAAAGAGCACTACTCACTGTTAAGCACCTATCTACTACTGTTATTAAGAAACAAGTGCATTCTTTGTTTTTTTTGTTTTTTTTTTTTTTTTTTTTACAGCCATGGTTGGCCTACATTAACAGACACAGCTAGATTCCATCATACTTGTTGAAATATAGTGCAGGCTAATCTTTCCCCAAGCTTTGGGCTCGGCATCTATTCCTCCTCAGTATCCTTCTTTATCACCATTGGCACTCCTATTCTGTAGCTTTCTGAGTTTCTGCAAAGTGTTCCCTAACCTCAGAGAGGATATTTCATGCCCTCTAAAATTTTCACTTTTGGGTTTCAGAAGCATAGAGCAAATTAACCTTATGAACTCTTACTTGAGCAGAAAAGAAGCCAGGAGACCTCCATCACAGTAAGCCCCTCAAAAAGGCCTGATCTAGGCCCTGAATACATTTCTCTACCTTGTTCAGTTTTCCTGAGCCATCTTTGCTAAGAAATTTTTCTACATTTAAAATGTGGAGGATGCTTCATCTCTTCTGATGCCAAGCGGAGATTTGCCTTGACACACAGTAGGCATGCAATAAATATTTATCAAATATTATTTATCCACTAGGCCTTTGAGAAGATAGAGCCAGAATTCCAATGCTATAACTTTGCATATCAAAACAACATGATACCCACAGTACAGCTAACAAACAAAAATCTCAAAAATTCACACAAAGAAGTATCAATTGCCTCACTGAACTATGTCCAAAGTCAGCTTGATTCCCTTATTCAAAGTGAAACATTTGACAGGTGAAGTTTATGAGGTCAGTGAGGTACGCTCCATTCTTTACGAAGATGAGGTGGGCCCTGGAACTTGGCCATTTTTCAGCAGCTATGTGGAATGCAAACTGGACAGCATAAACTTGCCTAAATTAGTTCAACAGAGAGCAGGGAGAGAGGCTAAGCTTCCGCTCATTCTCCATCAAGAAAATAAAGAAACTATTACTTCTCGACTCATTTGTTCCAAGCAAATGAAGGAGAGAATCAGAAAATAAAAATATCATGTAAAATGTACAGTGAATATAGAGCATTAGACATTAACATTAATTGTTTTAACCCTACTTTATTACAGTTAACGTTTAGATGTATAGATTTCCCTATGGGAGAGTGCTGTTCCACTGTTTTGTTTTTATCCCTTTGTACGTTGTAACCCTACTGGAATTTAGCTATTTGTTAGAATCCAAAGAGCCTCCTGGGTTGACAGCAATTGCAAAAATGCAGTCAGTACTCACGCTTCTGTTGCTTTATGTGCACACAAAGCTGGACCTCAGAATCAACTTTTACATCACTTCCTTTTCTTTCCAGACGCCCAATCCCTCTGAATGTATTCAGAATATAAAGACTCTAATCATTAGCGCTGTTTCCTATTCAGGGATTTAAAACACCTACAAGCTCAAGTTGTGTCTGTAGAGAACGGTCACACTCTACTACCATTTCTCATAGTTTATTCTTTCTCAAAAGAGAGAGCCAATTTGCCTTTATATATCACCACTTGGCCAAATAAAAACAAAACTGTCCAATCACCATAACCTCTCAAGCAAACAAACTAGGAATGGGATGCAGGAAAGAAATATGGTTGGCATTTACATCGATCACCACACTTCTCAGAAGCTGCTCACTAAATCTATTTGCTCAGCAGCATTCTCAGATACTAAAATTCCTGTATTGAGATGCACAATACAACAATCAAATAATAGGTCAAAACAGTAAGCTTTTACTACACAGGAATGTTTCAGCAAGACACATGTTTTCTCTCTGCTTGGGGACTTGCCACAGTGTAGGAACGAATGCCATGAAATGCCCTCACATTTCAGGTCAGAGAGCAGAAGTTTGCAATACACATCAGACTCTTCTCGCATGATACTTCCATCAAATAAAATCATATGTATGGTATATTAAATATGAGTGCTACTGCAGTAGAAATATAATAGGAACCACAAACACAAGCCACATATGTAACACTATGTTTTCTAGGTGACACATGAAAAAATTAAAGGTGAAATTAATTTTAAAAGGATATTTGATTTAATCTAATGTATCCAAAAATACTATAATTTCAATTTAAAAGGATATTTGATTTAATCTAATGTATCCAAAAATACTATAATTTCAATATAATTTTTTTTTAAATTTTACTAACAGGCCATTTTATGTTCTTTTTTCCTACTAAGTCTTCAAAAATCTATGTGTATTTTATATTTATAATGCATCTAAACATGGACCAACCATATTCCAAATGCTTAACAGCCATGTGTTGCTAATGGCTACCATGTGGAACAGCCAAGTTCCATACATTTCTGCTCACATTTGGCCCAATATCATGCACCCCCTTCCTGGAATGCTCCCTATTACCAAGTAACCCTTCACCTAGCCAGCCCTATTCACACTCAGAGCTCAGAATTATTCATTCAACACAGATTGATAGAGTGCACAAGATATCCTAGGCAATGCTTTAGAAGCAAAAGAAAAAGAATGGACAAGGCAAAGTCTCTGCTTTTAAAAACATAACAAGTCTAATCCTTTATCTAATCAGAGAAATGTGGCCCAGGTCTTTGAGAGGACCTGCCCTCTGTCATAAGCTTTTACAATGCACATCCTTACTTCATAGGACATGTTCTACTTTTTAATTTGCTTAATATCTAACATCCTTAATAGACTGCAAAGACCCATGAAGTTGTAAGGAGGATATATATCTTATTCATTGGTCTTCCCTGGTGATTCGGTGATAAAGAATCTGCCTGCCAATGCAGGAGATGTGGGTTCGATCCCTGGGTTGGGAAGATTCCCTGGAGAAGGACAACTCACTCCAGTAATCCTGCCTGGGAAATTGCATGGACAGAGAAGCCTGGTGGGCTATAGTTCATGGGGTCACAAAAGACTCAGACATGACTGAGCAATTTAACAACAAGTCTTACTCATAGTCAGTGCCTGACACAGAGCTGATGTGCAAAACTACTCACTGACTATGAGGAAGGAAGAGGAAAGAAAGAAGGGAAGAAAGGAGGGAGGGAAGGAGGGAGGGAGGAAAGGAAGAAAGAGAGGAGGGAAGAAGGAGACATACACGCACTGGAAGAGGTGAGACAACTCTCTGTGAATATCAGTGATGTTCATTAGCTAAATGCACAGCCAGCTGCTATAATTTATACTCCATTCCTTATTTATATGCAGACCTTTCAGAATTCTCCCAAGTTCCATAGAAGTGGTACTTCATACCATATCTCACTGACTCTTTCCCTAGATCTGCTTCAACAGTGTTTTAATTCCGGATATGATCTAAAGAGAAGAAGGCAATGGCATCCCACTCCAGTACTCTTGCCTGGAAAATCCCATGGATGGAGGAGCCTGGTAGGCTGCAGTCGATGGGGTCATTAAGAGTCGGACACAACTGAGTGACTTCACTTTCACTTTTCACTTTGATGCATTGGAGAAGGAAATGGCAACGCACTCCAGCGTTCTTGCCTGGAGAATCCCAGGGACGGGGGGCCCTGGTGGGCTCACAGAGCCGGACATGACTGAAGCGACTTGGCAGCAGAAGCAGCAGCATGATCTAAAGATATGGATGAAAGAGCTGTATATTTTACAGCCACTGCAGTAAACTGTGAATTTTTTTTAATCCAGTTTACATCATGTCATACATATCCAAAAGAAGTTGGCTAGGTTTCACCACTGTCATCTGGTCAAAGAACAGGGTGGCTATAAGCTACCCTCACTCCCAAATCTGCGTTTACCTGGTAGCTCAGACAGTAAAAAAAAATCCACCTGCCATGTGGGAGATCTGGATTCTATCCTTGGGTTGGGAAGATCCTCTGGAGAAGGGAATGGCTACCCCCTTCAGTATTCTTGCCTGGGAAATCCCATGAACAGATGAGTCTGGCGGGCTACAGTCCATGGGGTCACAGAGTCAGACACAACTGAACGACTTTCATTTTTACTCCTACATCTAGCTCTAATTACAGATAAGCAAACATTTCCCTTCTAGTGGCCTCATCACTCTTACTAATTTAATTAATAGTCATCAGAATTTCATTTTTTTGGCCAGCGTTTTTCTTAATTTCTCCTAGCATATAACATACATGCATATTTATGCTTCAGTCAAGAACTTTGAAATGTTTTATGATATGTATTGAGTGTTTGATCTTTTCCCTCCAAATCCATGTTTTACTCATTCTCTCATTTATTTCTTCAGTCTATATTTCAGTTATGATTATTGATGCTAAAACTGTTTACAGCCCTCCATCCCTCCCCTCCCCCCAATACACACATGTGCAGCATCAATTCAGTTTTACTGACCCTGACATTCATCATAAGGTGTGGGAGCAACAGGGAGATGGTTTGGCTTCTTCTTGTTCTAGGCAAGTCAAGAGTTTTCAGAGTGTGGTCCAACGGCACACGTATAATCCAGGAACTTGCTAGAAATGCACATCTTCAAGCATCTCCCCAGACAAACCAAATCAGAGAATCCGGGGATGGAGTTCAGCAATCTGGTTTATGGAGCCCTCCACGGGATTCAGATGGTGATCCAGGTGATTCTGATGGATCACCCGATACACAGTTTAAAAACAACTGCTCTCAGGCAACGTCTTGCCCTGTGACTGAGTGGGATATTACCAAGGAGATACAAGTGAATTAGCTCTTGGATGGTACCATGGTGCCATGACAGAGAAACATATTTAGAGAGTTTACATATAATTTTATGATAAAAAATGACTAAAAATGAAACTGCAAACAAAAATAAAATGTATAAAAAATGGTATAAGAGTTTTAAAAAATGGAAATTCATCAGATTTCATTGTAAAGGGGAAAAGTCACTGGTGCTATTTTAAAATCTACAACATTTCTGAAGTGAAATTCCAAGTTGTCTTTCAGTTTTGTTTACAGTATTTTTAGATCTCCCTCTGCATGCTATGTTTTCTTTCAGACACTCTGCCAACTTTTTGTATCTGTCATCTGGTTTCGAAAATGAAGTTTCTCATCATTTTTTAAGCATTTCACCATTTCAATTGTCACACTCATGCTTGGTACATCTGGAAGTTCCTCTGATAGGATGGATTTAGAATCTATATTTAAAAGCGTATCAAATAATTACCAATATTTAATTTCATGTTACTTTGGAGGGGAGAAAAAAATCCATTAGATGTTCTATAGCTCTTCTTCCATGCCATCCCCTAAATTAAATTTCCTATTAAAAAGACTAGATTCTAGAACTTCTCAGGCTTCACATTTTCAAATTTAAATTCAAAAAAGCATAAAGGAATGATATGGGATGCAGTGACTTATCCCTGGGGTATGTTCTTTTTAAACTATAAGATAGACTGAGAATCCCAAGGGGGAGGGTCAGGGAGAATCAGATAAGTCAGGTCAGCATCCTCATTTTCTTTTCTTTTGTGATTACATACAGCGTTGGGATGTTTATTTCAAGCATCAGTCATTTACTTTTTTCCTTCAGTACCAATGCACTCTTGATGACTAGAATTCCATTTTAATTATTTTTTTATAACAATCAGGTGGCACCACTGAACTTTGATGTTTTTCCAGAAGGTGCAGAATATTATACTGCTCTTCCTTTCCCTGAACTATGATGTGCCTTCTGAAAGCTAACTCCAGTCACATTTGAATGGATCAGACTGTGAGGGCTGTGTGGAATGGTAACAAAGAGCACACAAACTTGGGAGTTGGATTGTACAGGTATGAACTTTTCTTGGTCACTTACTTGCTATATGACTGTGAGCAGTTTTTAAACTCTGTGGCTGAGCTTTCTCATCTAAAACATGAGCATAAGAGGGCTTCCCTAATGGCTCAGTGATAAAGAATCTGCCTGCCAATTCAGGAGACACAGGCTCGATACTTGATCTGGGAGGATCCCACATGCAGAGGGGCAACAAAGCACGCGTGCCACAGCTACCGAGCTTGTGCTCTGGAGCCCACCAGCTGCGGCTGCTGCAGCCCACACGCCGAGAGCCCACACTCTGCAGCAAGAGGAGCCACAGCAGAGAGGCCCTGCGCCGCAACTGGGGAGCAGCCCCCGCTCACTGCTGCCGGGTGGCTCAGTGGTAAAGAATCCACAGGCAAAGCAAGAGACACAGGTTCGATTCCTGGGCCAACATTCCCTGGAGAAGGAAATGGCACACACTCCAGCATTCTTGCCTGGGAAATCCTACGGACAGAGGAGCCCGGCAGGCTACAGTCCAAGGGGTTGCAAAGAGTCAGACAGGACTGAATGACTGAGCTCACACGCACCACAACTATAGAAAAGCCTGCGCAGCAAAGAACCCACTAAAGCCAAAAATAAATAATTAAATTTAAAAACTGCTACTTCATTTAAAAGAATTTAAAAATACAATGGACATAAGGACTCTGGTTTAGGCGTAAGAATTCCTGGTAGGGAGGATCCAAGAAGTCAGTGCATGTATAGGGTATAGTATGAGGTGTAACTCATAATATCAAATGTTTACTGTACTATTCGCTGATGATGTATCTTAATAGGTTTATCTTGGAAATGATGAGTTGATTAGAAGTCCTTCCTATGACAGACAAGTATTTTAATACTTTCTGTCTTGGCATTAGCTAATAGTTAATGGGTTTCCCATAAACTTGTCAAAATGAATGATGGACATATGATTGCACAAGTAAGTAGGTGGGTCCAGGGAGATTCTAGGAGGGAGCTTTCCTGGCACAGGAAGAACTACTTTCCCAGCAAGCATCCTTTCTATCCACAGGGGCCTTCCGCCTCTTCCTCTCTTCCACGTCCTGTTTCACCAACACAAAACAGCTCCTTCATCATAACCACACAAAAATAAGCAGAAGGGTTCGCTATGCTCAAGCATCCAGCTACTTTCCTCGTCTAAGGGAGAAAGGGGCCCTGTAACATTGTATGGAGTGGTTAATTTTGCTTGTATTATATTAAAGCACTGAAGAATTTTATGTCATGATATGCATCAGGTTATCTTAATAATTATACTTTTTATTTTTTAAAAAAATATGGGTATCTAGATACATATTTAATACCATAATATAAGTATATGCTCAAATATACTATAAGTATTATACAAAGGAATATATTTTCATATATTTCACTATATATTTATTTCCACTGTACATTCATAGGGATTTGATTTAGTCATACCTGAATGGTCTAGTGGCTTCCCCCACTTTCTTCAGTTTAGTCTGAATTTGGCAATAAGGAGTTCATGATCTGAGCCACAGTCAGCTCCTGATCTTGTTTTTGCTGACTGTATAGAGCTTCTCCATCTTTGGCTGCAAAGAATATAATCAATCTGATTTCAATGTTGACCATCTGGTGATGTCCATGAGTAGAGTCTTCTCATGTGTTGTTGGAAGATGGTGTTTGCTATGACCAGTGTGTTCTTTTGGCAGAACTCTATTAACCTTTGCCCTGCTTCATTCAGTACTACAATGCCAAATTTGCCTGTTATTCCAGGTGTTTCATGACTTCCTACTTTTGCATTCCAGACTCCTATAATGAAAAGGACATCTTTTTCGGGTGTTAGTTCTAGAAGGTCATGTAGATCTTCATAGAGCTGTTCAACTTTAGCTTCTTCAGTGTTACTGGTCAGGGCATAGACTTGGATTACCGTGATATTGAATGGTTTGCCTTGGAAATGAACAGAGATCATTCTGTTGTTTTTGAGACTGCATGCAAGTATTGCATTTCGGATTCTTTTTTTGACTATGATGGCTACTCCATTTCTTCTAAGGGATTCCTGCCCACAGTACTAGATATAATGGTCATCTGAGTTAAATGACACCCTGGATGTGAAGTCAAGTGGGTCTTAGGAAACATCACTATGAACAAAGCTAGTGCAGGTGAAGGAATTCCAGTTGAGCTATTTCAAGTGCTGCACTCAATATGCCAACAAATTTGGGAAACTCAACAGTGGCCACAAGACTGAAAAAGGTCAGTTTTCATTCCAATCCCAAAGGAAGGCAATGTCAAAGAATGCTCAAACTACAGCACAACTGCACTCATCTCACATGCTAGTAAAGTAATGCTTAAAATTCTCCAAGCCAGGCTTCAGCAATACGTGAACTGTGAACTTCCTGATGTTCAAGCTGGTTTTAGAAAAGGCAGAGGAACCAGAGATCAAATTGCCAACATCCCCTGGATCATGGGAAAAGCAAGAGAGTTCCAGAAAAACATCTATTTCTGCCTTATTGACTATGCCAAAGCCTTTGACTGTGTGGATCACAATAAAGTGTGGAAAATTCTGAGAGAGATGGAAGTATAAGACCACCTGATCTGCCTCCTGAGGAATCTATATGCATATGCCAAAGAATGCTCAAACTACCGCACAATTGCACTCATCTCACATGCTAGTAAAGTAATGCTCAAAATTCTCCAAGCCAGGCTTCAGCAATACGTGAACTGTGAACTTCCTGATGTTCAAGCTGGTTTTAGAAAAGGCAGAGGAACCAGAGATCAAATTGCCAACATCCCCTGGATCATGGGAAAAGCAAGAGAGTTCCAGAAAAACATCTATTTCTGCCTTATTGACTATGCCAAAGCCTTTGACTGTGTGGATCACAATAAAGTGTGGAAAATTCTGAGAGAGATGGAAGTATAAGACCACCTGATCTGCCTCCTGAGGAATCTATATGCAGGTCAGGAAGCAACAGTTAGAACTGGACATGGAACAACAGACTGGTTCCAAATAGGAAAAGGAGTACATCAAGGCTGTATATTGTCACCCTGCTTATTTAACTTATATGCAGAGTACATCTTGAGAAATGCTGGGCTGGAGGAATACAAGCTGGAATCAAGATTGCCAGGAGAAATATCAATAACCTCAGATATGCAGATGACACTACCTTTCTGGAAGAAAGTGAAGAAGAACTAAAGAGCCTCTTGATGAAAGTGAAAGAGGAGAGTGAAAACGTTGGCTTAAAGTTCAACATTCAGAAAACGAAGATCATGGCATCCGGTCCCATCACTTCATGGGAAATAGATGGGGAAATAGGGAAACAGTGGCAGACTTTATTTTGGGGGGCTCCAAAGTCACTGCAGATGGTGATTGCAGCCATGAAATTAAAAGAGCTTACTCCTTGGAAGGAATGAAAGTTATGACCAACCTAGACAGCACATTGAAAAGCAGAGACATTACTTTGCCAACAAAGGTCCGTCTAGTCAAGGCTATGGTTTTTCCTGTGGTCATGTATGGATGTGAGAGTTGGACTGTAAAGAAAGCTGAGCACCAAAGAATTAATGCTTTTGAACTGTGGTGTTGGAGAAGACTCTAGAGGGTCCCTTGGACTACAAGGAGATCCAACCAGTCCATCCTAAAGGAGATCAGTCCTAGGTGTTCATTGGAAGGACTAATGCTGAAGCTGAAACTCTAATACTTTGGCCACCTGATGTGAAGAGCTGACTCATTGGAAAAGACCCTGATGCTGGAAAACATTGAGGGCAGGAGGAGAAGGGGACAACAGAGGATGAGATGGTTGGAGGGCATCACCAACTCGTTGGATACGGGTTTGGGTGGACTCCAGGAGTTGGTGATGGACAGGGAGGCCTGGCGTGCTGTGGTTCATGGGGTTGCAAAGAGTTGGACACGACTGAGCGACTGGACTGAACTGAACTATATATTTAATTTACATGTATGTGTATGTATATTTTTATAAAAGTGAAAGGGTTAGTTGTTTAGTCATGTCCAATTCTTTGTGACCCCATGGACTTTAGACTGCCAGGCAAGAATACTGGAGTGGGTTGCCATTCCCTTTTCCACGGGATCTTCCTAACCCAGCGATCAAACCTGGGTCTCTTGTTGCAGACAGATTCTTTCATACTGTAAGTATTATACAAAGGAATACATTTTCACATACTCTATTATATTTTTATTTTACATATATGGGCATGTGTATACATATACATAATTCACTAAAAACAGTGTATGCTCCTTGAAGAAAATACTTTGCATGGATATATGGATATATCTAGCCATTAAATGTATAGTAATACACACATGCAAAAATTTGATAGTCCACTAAACATATTTATTAGTGTTTATAGAAGTAGCAGGAATAATAATCCTCTCTCCTCCTGAGTCCCAAACTAATTAAGAAGCACTCTAAAACTGCAGCGCGAAATGTGAAAGCATTTGTCCCTACTCCGCTCTTGCCATAAAAAGGAAGGAATGTCCACGTTCTAGACAAAAGAGGCATCGAGTTCCAGGATCCAGTTCCATCCCTTTGCAACTTCTTGGTTACTTCTCCCCAGAAGAGCAGGAATCACTTTCTTGACTGATAAAAAATGAAACGAACAAGCAGATTCCACTCTCCAGTTGCCATGGTCCATGACCAGAAGACTTGGCACTGCTTGTGTCTACCTGCAACAGTGTACTCAGTTTCCTGGAGGAGGGAGTTAGTTCAGGGAGTGATGAAGACTACTAGGAAGCTGCTATTTGAATCTCAATAATCTGGCTCTCCTTCTGTTGGTTTCTAAGTTAGTTTGGGAATAGAGTGAGGTTATTCTGTGGTCCTTTGTATTTCCTTTGTAAGACCCAAATCACTATTCTATAATTTGCTTGTTGCCCTTTCACATATTGAGAATATTTTCCTCTGTTGTTAAATATTCTTTCTTCTGTAGCAACATCTTTAATGGTTGTTCAGTATTTCCTTTGTACGATGCTCTGTACCTTACTGAGTCAGCCTCAAATTATTAGATAACTGGGTTTTTAAAAATTAAGTTACTGTAAATAATATAAGCATACAATGATCTTCCTAAACTGTTCTGTTCATTTCCTGAGGATGAATTCTGAAATGAAGTCTTGCTGGATCAACATGTATGAGTGTTTGAAATGTTATTTTAAATATACAGTGAGAAGCTGTTGTTCAGCAAGTTTGCCTCATCTAATGCTCCCCCCCAGAAGTAAATGAGAGTACCCATTATCTTTTACCTGCACTAGAATAAAAGAACAGTATAAAAATAACCTGTCATATCTCACTTCCTGTGATTTGATATGCTTTAGGCAGTGGAAAAGAGCCAGGTGCATCCTTTGTTTGGAAGACACTGTTTTACTGTGGTTTGTCCAAGTGTGAAATGCCAGATTTCCTTAAGTCAAGTCACCTAATCTCTTGACATTACAAACATTAGCATTTTAAAACTTGCTTTGAAATTAAGACAAAGGCAAACGTCATTACTAGTGTGTGTGTGCTGGGGGGCGGGGGAACCATGGGAACCAGCGAAGGAATTAAGACTGAGATAACAGAATAGAGCCAGCAATGGGCCAGATGAGGCTTGTAACTGGGACCAATTCACAAGAATCAGAAGGTGTCCATTTGCATTTTTCATTTTCTGAACCTTCTGGTCACACTTTTAGGAACCCTGGATAAATCTTTACATCCTCTAGATTCTGCTTCTCAAAACTTAAAAGCACCACAGGCAGTTACAACTACACACAAACACAGCTCAATTTAGGCCACAGGATGGCACTCTGGGTGCATACAAGTGATGAAGTGTCACACTCCCCCTGGAAAAAAAGGCTCTGTGTCCCTTGGGAGGCTGGAGAGCTGCCATGCACAGCCCCAGGTAAACAGTCTGGCACCTCCAGGGGAGGAGTTGATAGTGACTTAACGTTTTCTGCAGTCAGAACGCCCAGCTTCTCAGGTGTATTTCTCCCCAGAAATCAAATGCTGGTGAGAGCCTGCCTACACCAGCTGACCTCCCAGGGGTCTTGCTCCCTTCAAGGTCACGCTCACAGAGAGTGAGGATACTCTTATTTCATCACGGGAAGCTACTATTACCATAACCTTGAGATGAACACGCAGGGAAAGGTAAACCACTTCATTGCTTGTGATAACGTGGGAGAAGTGCATTTCCACATCGTTCATAGTTCCAAGTATCCAAGACAGAAGTGCTGTTTTTCTTTAAATATTATTAATTTTCCACTGTGTGGGAGTGAGGTTAACGTGTTAAATGCGGTTTTAGGCAAATCATATAAAATAATTCTTCCCATATCTGGACAACTGAAGTTGTCCTTGTTATCATAGCTATTATTATTGTCATTTATCATTAAAACGCGATGTAGAAAGGAAAATATCCTTAAGCTTTAAATGCTAATTTAACACTTCTGATGTAATCACCAGAACATCCAAAGGAGACAGAAAGGATGCCATGAGTCCTTGGCAGACAAAGTACACTTAACTACATCTGTGCTGCTGCTGCTGCTGCTAAGTCACTTCAGTCGGGTCAGACTCTGTGCGACCCCACAGACGGCAGTCCACTAGGCTCTGCCGTCCCTGGGATTCTCCAGGCAAGAACACTGGAGTGGGTTGCCATTTCCTTCTCCAATCCATGAAAGTGAAACGTGAAAGTGAAGTCGCTCAGTCCTGTCTGACTCTTAGCGACCCCATTACTGTTACTGTTAGTCTCTCAGTTGTGTCCGATTCTTTGCAACCCTATGGACTGTAGTCTACCAGGGTCCTCCCTTCGTGGGATTCTCCAGGCAAGAGTACTGGAGTGGGTTGCCATTTCCTTCTCCAGGGGATCTTCCCGACCCAGGGACTGAACTGCGGTCTCCCACATTGCAGGCAGACGCTCTTTACCCTCTGCGCTACCAGGGAAGCAACCCCATTAGTAAAGTATAATTAATGGTACAAAGAACTCGATTAAAACCACAATAGTGATTTTCACTGGTTCAAAGAAAGCAGGAGTTCCCAGACTAAGACAGATGAGGGAGAATAATAGACAGTGAGGGGACAGAGTGGACCTCTGTCAAGGAATCACCAGAAAGTAATTCAGTATTTCAAGTGTGAGGAAATGACAGAAATCCTTGAATGCAGTTATGTGTGGTTTTTGTTTTTAAATTTGCCCCAGAAACAGAATGAAGCCTGGTGAGCAGGGGCGTTTTGTGATGAAGACACTGTTTTGGCATTAGTCGCTTATCATTGCAGAAAAGATTGGATTAGGACCAGGGTAGAGATGAAAAGAGAGATGACACACAGGGATGTATTAGGAGGATACTGTAATTGACTAATGTAACAGACACTCTCAGATATCCCAGCATCTGGAAACCTGACCACAGATCCTTTCAGCTCAGGACAATGATTCTCTGAGCTGATCTCTAAGGACTCATTTTTCTTTTCCTGCCGTCCCCTCCAGTCTCTCAATTTATTTGGTAAAACCCTGAATGCATCCAACCAGCCATCATTTTTCTATCCCTATTGCACTCATACAGATTAACAACAATCAGGGTTATCCAACAAGACAGAAAGGTTTACGTGTAAATTCCTGAAACAGGGCCTAAAATTGTCCCCCTGACTTTTACTACATTTCTCTGTTCTGTTGTATTCTCAGCAAGTGTGATGGGTGAATTTTCACATGCCCTTCCTTCCTTTCTTCTGATAATCTTGCCTCATTCTCCTGAAGAACACTTGTTGTTGACTTTCTATGTCACGTCCAACTCTTTGCAACCTTATGGATTGTAGCCCACCATGCTCCTCTGGTCCATGGGGTTCTCCAGGCAAGAATACTGGAGTGAGTTGCCATTTTCTTCTCCAGTGGGTCTTCCTGACCCAAGTATCAAATCTGTTTCTCCTGCATTACAGGCAGATTCTTTGCCAGAGAAACCATGATATGGAGACTTTAGTCCAAATTGAGAAACCCATTGGATCAGCACCCATTTTTTCCTTAGTATAATGGGAAAATGTTTCTTTCTTCCATGAAATGCTAAAATTTTCACACATGCACAGGATCTGAGCCCTGCTCCTGCCAAAAGATTTCTATTGTGAATTTTGGCCTCACCTTTTATAATTGATAGTTCCCTTTCATACATAAATATGATCTCAAATACCATTCATTTGTTTCACTGTCAAAGGTTTAAAGATGCTGGAAAAGACTGAAGGCAGGAGGAGATGGTTGGATGGCATCACGACTCAACGGACATGAGCTTGAGTAAACTCCTGGAGTTGGTGATGGACAGGGAGGCCTGGCATGCTGCAGTCCATGGGGTCGCAAAGAGTCAGACATGACTGAGCGACTGAACTGAACTGAGCTATATATCAGGTGTTTATGAGTAAGCAGTATATTAATTTTTTAAAAAGACCAAAAAATTACACATCATTCCAGAGTCTGCTAGTAGAAATTCTAGTCTCATCTCAAATCAAATGAAAAAATAAAACAAGCCACTTTCATGAACACACAGTCCCCTTCGCTATCAAATCACGCTGCGACACCTCATAGAGAAATTTCTTCTAAGAGTTGTGTACCCACCATGTCCCCACTTTGCCATCTTACAATCATTTTTCAAACCACTCTGATTTTGTTCCTGTTCCCACCATTCCGTTAAAACTGCTCCAGCTCAAGTCTCAAATGCTACCCATGTTGCCAAATCCAACACACATTCTTCAGTCCTCATCCTTATCTTGGCAGCACTGAATTATATCATCAACCCTTTCTTCTTGAAGCACTCTTCTCTTGCCTTCTGTTACACCACACCCTTGCCGGAATTCTTTCAGTTCCTTGATTAGACATTGTATGTGATTCTCTCTGTGCATGCAGTTCTCTTTGTCTGTATATCTGAATCTTTCTACTCTTTAGGATTTAGTTCAAGTATCGCTTCTTCAAAGTCCTTTCTAGCTAACCAATCTAACGTAAACTCTAGCTTCTCTTTCATGTTGTTCTAAGTTTTGCCACAAAAATTGTCAGCTTTTGTCACAAAACTGTATAGACATGTTCAAAATTTGCTTAAGAATATTTTCGACCACTATTAATTGATTTTATAATACTAATCTGTCCAGTAATAGAATTATGTACAATTATATCGTTAATGCTTGGTATATAGTAAATGATAGCTGAATGTATGAGCTAGGTATTTAGCTCTCCTTATGTTGTACCATGTTTGAAACTTAATGAGACAGGGTTAAAAATAACACCCTGTCTTTTGGCATATAAGGAAGTTTTCAATGAAATTCATCTGTTATTCACTCACTCAGTCATGTCCAACTCTTTGTGATCTCAGGGACTGTACCACACTAGGCTTCCTTGTCCTACACCATCTCCCACAGCTTGCTCAAACTCATGTCCATTGAGTCGGTGATGCCATCCAAGCATCTAGTTCTCTATTGTCCTCTTTTCCTCCTGCCTTCAATTTTCTCAGCATCAGGGTCTTTTCTAATGAGTCAACTCTTCACATCAGGTGGCCAAAGTATTAGAGCTTCAACTTCAGCATCAGTCCTTCCAATGAATATTCAGGGTTGATTTCCTTTAGGATCAATTGGTTTGATCTTCTTGTTGTCCAAGGGACTCTTAAGAGTCTTCTCCAACACCACAGTCTGAAAGCATCAGTTCTTCAGCTCTCATCCTTCTTTATGGTCCAATTCTCATATCCATACATGACTACAGGAAAAAACCATAGCTTTGACTATATAGACCTTTATTGGCAAAGTAATGTCTCTGCTTTTTAATATGCTATCTAGGTTGGTCATAGCTTTTGTTCCAAGGAGCAACTGTCTTTTAATTTCATGACTGCAGTCACCATTTACAGTGCCTTGGAGCCTGGGGGAAAAAGTCTGTCACTATTTCCATTGTTTCCCCATCTATTTTCCATGATGTGATGGGACCAGATGTCATGATCTTCGTTTTTTGAATGTTGAGTTTTAAGCCAACATTTTCACTCTCCTCTTTTACCTACATCAAGAGGCTCTTTATTGTTCATTTTCTGCCATAAGGGAGGTGTTATCTACATATCTGAGGTTATTGATATTTCTCCCAGCAATCTTGATTCCAGCTTATGCTTCATCCAGTATGCACTATGCTTATAAGTTAAATATGCACCGTAACAGTGTACAGCTTTGACATACTCCTTTCCCAATTTGGAACCAGTCTGTTGTTCCATGTCCAGTACTAACTATTGCTTCTTGATCTGCATTCAGTTTTCTCAGGAAGCAGAGAAGGTGGTCTGGTATTCCCATCTCTAAGAATTTTCCACAGTTTGTTGTCATTCACATAGTCAAAGGCTTTAGTGTAGTCAATGAAGCAGAAGTAGATGTTTTTCTGGAACTCTCTAGCTTTTTCTATGATCCAATGGATGTTGACAATTTGATCTCTGATTCCTTTGCCTTCTCTAAATCCAGCCTGAACATCTGGAAATTCTAGGTTCACATACTGTTGAAGCCTAGCTTACAGGATTTTGAGCATTACTTTGCTAGCATGTGAAATGAGTGCAATTTTGAGTTAGTCTCAACATTCTTTGGCATTGTCCTTCTTTGGGATTGGAATGAAAACTGACCTTTTCCAGTCCTGTGGCCACTTCTGGGTTTTCTAAATTTGCTGGCATATTGAGTACAGTACTTTCACAGCACTATCTTTTAGGATTTGAAATAGCTCAGCTTGAATTCCATCACCTCCACTAGCTTTGTTCATAGTGATGCTTCCTAAGGTCCACAGGACTTCACACTCAAAGATTTCTGGCTCTAGGTGAATGATCATACCATCGTGGTTATCTGTGTCATTAAGATCTTTTTTGTATAGTTCTTCTGTGCAGGAAAATTTGGAAGTGGGTTTGCTCTAGGAGAAAAGTTGTGATCCATTTTGAGACACTGAGTTGAGCTGTTAATCTTTAAGTGGAGCTGTTACCATTTAACTTTAGCTGTTCCTATTGCAAGGAGAAGATGCAGCACATGGACAGAGCCATACTTTGTAGACACAGTGGCTTCCGCTCCACCCCTAGCCGACTGTTTTGTTGTTGTGGTTCAGCCGCCAAGTCGTGTCTGACTCTTTACGACCCCATGGACTGTAGCGCACCGGGTGTCTCGGTCCCTCACTGTCTCCTGGAGTTTGCTCAAGTTCACGTCCATTGAATTGGTGATGCTATCCAATCATCTTACCCTCTGCTTCTCTCTTTTCCTTTTGCCCTCAGCCTTTCCCAGCATCAGGGTATTGTACAATCCACTGTACTGAAGCCATAATACTTAGTGGTTTGATCTTCCCTCCAGTAGTATACCACTTATGTTACTCTTATTTTCCCTTGTCAAGGATTTGTTTGTGAACCCACGTCTAAGCCAATTGGTGTAGAACATTCAGTGACAATAGAGATTGGCCAGGAATGAGGACTGGACCCAAGTCTGTGCAAGGAGGCATGAGGAGGTTTCTTAAGATATATGGGAAAATCTTTCTTGTTCTGTGAGCATTAAAAAGAGATGCTCTCTCTATCCCGCTGAACACAAGGAAGGACACACATAGCCCTCACTGCAACTGTCAACACACAGCCAATGGAAAGCCGTGTTTGGAATAAAGCCAGTGCGTGGACAACAAAACCAAAACTGTGGTTTCCTGATTCTGTCATATATGGCTGTGTTAACAAACTCTGAAGCCCCCTAATTCTGTTTTTTCCTGTTATGATCAAATAACTTCTTAATAGTTTATTAATAAGCTGGATTATCTTTTATCTTTATTCTTCTTTTAGCTAAGAACTTCCTTATTGTTATACATCAGGAAAGATCTTAGGGGAATGAATATAAGAAAAAAACAAGAAAATGGATAAGTTCACATAATGAGTAACATCATTAAAAAAAAAAAT
>SJYC01136179.1:0-22254 GCA_006408675.1 Madoqua kirkii
TTTACCTACATCAAGAGGCTCTTTATTGTTCATTTTCTGCCATAAGGGAGGTGTTATCTACATATCTGAGGTTATTGATATTTCTCCCAGCAATCTTGATTCCAGCTTATGCTTCATCCAGTCTGGCATTTCACATGATGCACTATGCTTATAAGTTAAATATGCACCGTAACAGTGTACAGCTTTGACATACTCCTTTCCCAATTTGGAACCAGTCTGTTGTTCCATGTCCAGTACTAACTATTGCTTCTTGATCTGCATTCAGTTTTCTCAGGAAGCAGAGAAGGTGGTCTGGTATTCCCATCTCTAAGAATTTTCCACAGTTTGTTGTCATTCACATAGTCAAAGGCTTTAGTGTAGTCAATGAAGCAGAAGTAGATGTTTTTCTGGAACTCTCTAGCTTTTTCTATGATCCAATGGATGTTGACAATTTGATCTCTGATTCCTTTGCCTTCTCTAAATCCAGCCTGAACATCTGGAAATTCTAGGTTCACATACTGTTGAAGCCTAGCTTACAGGATTTTGAGCATTACTTTGCTAGCATGTGAAATGAGTGCAATTTTGAGTTAGTCTCAACATTCTTTGGCATTGTCCTTCTTTGGGATTGGAATGAAAACTGACCTTTTCCAGTCCTGTGGCCACTTCTGGGTTTTCTAAATTTGCTGGCATATTGAGTACAGTACTTTCACAGCACTATCTTTTAGGATTTGAAATAGCTCAGCTTGAATTCCATCACCTCCACTAGCTTTGTTCATAGTGATGCTTCCTAAGGTCCGCAGGACTTCACACTCAAAGATTTCTGGCTCTAGGTGAATGATCATACCATCGTGGTTATCTGTGTCATTAAGATCTTTTTTGTATAGTTCTTCTGTGCAGGAAAATTTGGAAGTGGGTTTGCTCTAGGAGAAAAGTTGTGATCCATTTTGAGACACTGAGTTGAGCTGTTAATCTTTAAGTGGAGCTGTTACCATTTAACTTTAGCTGTTCCTATTGCAAGGAGAAGATGCAGCACATGGACAGAGCCATACTTTGTAGACACAGTGGCTTCCGCTCCACCCCTAGCCGACTGTTTTGTTGTTGTGGTTCAGCCGCCAAGTCGTGTCTGACTCTTTACGACCCCATGGACTGTAGCGCACCGGGTGTCTCGGTCCCTCACTGTCTCCTGGAGTTTGCTCAAGTTCACGTCCATTGAATTGGTGATGCTATCCAATCATCTTACCCTCTGCTTCTCTCTTTTCCTTTTGCCCTCAGCCTTTCCCAGCATCAGGGTATTGTACAATCCACTGTACTGAAGCCATAATACTTAGTGGTTTGATCTTCCCTCCAGTAGTATACCACTTATGTTACTCTTATTTTCCCTTGTCAAGGATTTGTTTGTGAACCCACGTCTAAGCCAGTTGGTGTAGAACATTCAGTGACAATAGAGATTGGCCAGGAATGAGGACTGGACCCAAGTCTGTGCAAGGAGGCATGAGGAGGTTTCTTAAGATATATGGGAAAATCTTTCTTGTTCTGTGAGCATTAAAAAGAGATGCTCTCTCTATCCCGCTGAACACAAGGAAGGACACACATAGCCCTCACTGCAACTGTCAACACACAGCCAATGGAAAGCCGTGTTTGGAATAAAGCCAGTGCGTGGACAACAAAACCAAAACTGTGGTTTCCTGATTCTGTCATATATGGCTGTGTTAACAAACTCTGAAGCCCCCTAATTCTGTTTTTTCCTGTTATGATCAAATAACTTCTTAATAGTTTATTAATAAGCTGGATTATCTTTTATCTTTATTCTTCTTTTAGCTAAGAACTTCCTTATTGTTATACATCAGGAAAGATCTTAGGGGAATGAATATAAGAAAAAAACAAGAAAATGGATAAGTTCACATAATGAGTAACATCATTAAAAAAAAAAAAAGGGAGGACTCAAGCAACAACAATAGACAGCCAAGTACTATATCTGAAGAAATAAGCTACTAGTTAGAAAGAATAAATATAAAAAGTGAAAAAGAGATGAATCCAGCAAAAAAAGAAAAGACCACTGCCACAGTCACTTAGTTCAGTTCAGTTACGCAGTCATGTCCGACTCTTTGCAACCCCATGAATCGCAGCATGCCAGGCCTCCCTGTCCATCACCAACTCCTGGGGTTCACTTAAACTCATGTCCATTGAGTCAATGATGCCATCCAGCCATCTCATCCTCTGTCATCCCCTTTTCCTCCTGCCCTCAATCCCTCCCAGCATCAGAGTCTTTTCCAATGAGTCAGCTCTTTGCATGAGGTGGCCAAAGTACTGGAGTTAACCTATCCTATTTTGTAAAGCAGTGATGCTGGTGATATTCAATTGAATTATTCAATTCAGTACGACAGTATGTGAGAAAAGTCCCAGTGCCAGTAGATAAGAGTGTTTGTAAAAGTATTTCTGAGAAGAAACTTCAACAAAATTCCAATAAAGTCAAGTTCATCAATTTATCCATGTACATATAATACTTTGCATGCATTTCTCAACGCTCTCACCATTTATTTAGCCATGTGTCTTATTCCAGGCACTGTCCTAGTGCTGGGTCTCAGCAACAAGTCTGCCCTTAAGTGGTCCATGGACTCCTGGTGGAGAGAAAGACCAGGAAAAGGGATTCCACTGTCTGGTTAATCCTGAAATGAATGTAGGTATGTGTCCTGGCAATATGGCAACTACATAACCCTAGGTAGGTTAGGCGAAATGTCCTGGGGAAATATTGCCTGCTCTGTGCATCTAAGGAAGAGCAGGAGTTGTCAGGCAAAAGACAAAACAAACAGAACATGAAATGAGAGATGTATAATACCGCTCTAGAGTCTGCAGTATGACTCTTGGGTCCTGACCTGGCTTATGGCTTTCTGGACCTCTTATGTATTGCACCATCAGTCTACAAAAGGCCAATCAGCCCAATGCAAGTAAGAAAATAAATGAAAAGCATCTACTAGCCATGGCACTCGACATTATCACTTTCGGTGAGATGAATGAACATGACAAAAAGCTCAGTGATTCCTTCAAGATACTAGATCTTTCTGTACTCATTTGAAAGGCAAATGACTCAGATCCCAGTATCTCTGGGATTTCTTTCATCATTTAGGTTCAGCCACATAAGGACACTGATCTACTTATAAACCAGCGGGCAGATACTGCTAATTACATTTTTTACACCTCAATACAATGCACATGGGTGTCCAGAAAAGACTTCTCTCAAAGAATACCTGAATACAAGCAAACAACTGCTTCTTATTTTCTAAAACAGAAATAGGTGAAGCAATTGTATCTGTAATCAAGAAAATTTTTCTTGATCAGTGGACTGGGAGTCCAAACAACCTGACTGTTTTTCATTCTTCACAAGCTTCTGCTCTGTTGATTAAGACAATCTGCTAAGTCCCAATTCTTACTATAATATTTCAGAAGCTCTTCTTCTTGTGCCTAGGTAGTCAGAGGAGGGAAGGTCAGCTCACCCATCATTCTGTGAAAGGAAATAAGACTTCACAGGGACAGCTGCTCTGTGCATGCAAACATAGCCATCACTGGCACAGACAAAATTTCTTTGCAAATCTCAGTAACTAAAGAATTTACAGTCTCCCTCAATAGCTAACTCTTGTCTTCAGAACATTCTAACTTTGGAAAAACTCTTCCTCAGATCTAATCCAAGTCTATCTTCATGGAGAATATCTTAATTTAGTCTCAGGAAGAAGCAGGAAATATACTACATGGCAAGATTTGAGGCATGATAACTGGGTCTTTAGGACAAAAATATCTCTCCTACTGTTATTCTTGTATCTCACAGGACCTAAATTCTATTGACTGTTATGTTATGCCATTAATCTTTCTAAATGATTAAGTAGTAAAAAAATGCTGGCAATCTTCCTATGAACTAATGCTTTATCACTTAAAGTTTTTGAGTTTATTGAAAGAGCTTGAAAATCTTATTTAAATATTTATTTTAATAGGATAATCCTTTTGTGGAAAATATAAACAAAGAGAATTCCTAACACTTCCTCAACTCTTCCTCACTCCTCTAACTCTTCTGAACCCTTTTGTTTTTTAAACTGAGTCATAAGTATCTCTGCTTTTCCACGCATGAAAATTCTCTGTGCTTAAGAGTCGGTGACGCAGCATTTCTTAAAATAATGTTCTGCTATCATCTTGGTGATGTTTTTCCAAGTGGTCAACATCCACTCTATAAGTTTTGTTGTTCATGCTTTCTTGATTTAAGGAGGCTTAAATGTAAGATCATCAGAAAGCAACTAGAACAAATATTTATTCCCCACTGCTGCTGCTGCTAAGTCGCTTCAGTCGTGTCCGACTCTGTGCAACCCCATAGATGGAAGCCCACCAGGCTCCCCAATCCCTGGGATTCTCCAGGCAAGAACACTGGAGTGGGTTGCCCTCAATGCCCACTAAATGAAATATCAAGTTACTGCATTTGATGCAGACAATTTTAATATATAGTACTTATAAAACACATGAATTGATTGAAATTTTGACCATGTTTGCACACGAACAATGACAGTGCCATTCCAGTGATCTCCGGCAAACAGTGATTCAACGTTGTCATCAATTTTTTCAGAGATGTGAAAATGTGAAAAACAGATGTCTTAAATTGATGAAATATGGATATTCCAAATAAATAATTCATTTATATTTTCATTCATTCAATCATTAAGTTATTTTTGAGTGCTCACTGTGTGACAGTGATAAGAGCCACAGGCTGCTAAAGTGGATGGATTGGTTTCTCCAGTCACACACCTAGAAATTCATAGATCTATAGCTACATACTCTACCTGAGCTTATGACCTGATAGTGAACAGAAGTTCCTAGTTTTCCATAAGAAATCTTTTGATTAGGAAAAACCCCAAGGGGAGAGTGGGATTGACATGTAGATACTACTGATACTATGTACTAAAGAAATAACAAGTGAGCGCCTACTGCATAGCACAAGGAACTCTACTTAGTGTTCAGTGGTGACCTAAACAGGAAGGAAATTCAAAAAAGAGGGTAAATATGTATACGTGCAGCAGATTCACTTTGCTGCTCAGTAGGAACTAACACAACATTTTAAAGCAATGATACTCTGATAAAAAAATTTTTTTTTAATTGCTATTCTGCCAAGAAGTTATATACCCTTAAGAGGAAGAAGAGTAAGTAGAGAGGTTTTGGAAACAAATAGATGTATTATCCTGAAATAATGTTTACATAGGACCAGAAAAGGACAGAGTAGGCATGGACTCAGTGGACGAGGCACTCCTCCCTTTGAATTGAGAAAGAGTACAGAAGCAGAGGTAGGCTGAGAGGGAGAGACACAGAACAGCAGCTGCCAGCCCATGACAGGGAAAGATTCTTATCGAGTCTTACTTCCCTTTGATTCCAGCAGATTGATTCACTGGATGTTTTTCTGACTCCCATGAGCTTCCCAAATTCAGAACTTGTTTGCCTGGCTGTAGGATATAAATCACTCAATCCCTACCCTGTGTGCACCCCTGGGCTCAACCTTCCTGCCTGCCTCTTGCTATATCACACCTTTCATCACAAAATAATCAAATGAAGCTTTACAAAGGATCTTGGAAGACTTCTAAAACATCTAAATATCAGATGGTTTTAAAAGGAAAATCACATAATAACACTCAGCTTTCTTCCTGTCATACATTCTCCTCTGACAATGAAGCTCATGTCCTCCAACCCGACTCAGGTGACAGGTATGCCTCTCAGCTACTCCTAGATAACTCTTTTTTGTTATTTCTATTAGGAATCATAGTAGCTTCATGTGGAAGAAGTAACTTCCCTGTTTTTGTGGTTTACTGAGGTGAGCAGCTTAAACCAAGCACACACTTGACACACAGACACACAGAGACACATACAGGACTAACTCTCATACATCAGTCACTATCTTGGCATTAGGTGTATGAAAGGTGAAATGATAAACTATGTCCACATGGAGTTCCCTTGGCTTGGAGAGAAAGGAAGACAGATCAAGAGTTCCTGTAATAATTAAGATGCGGACAAGGTAGGCCACAGTGCTTCCAATGCTGAGAATATTCAAAGATGATCTCAAGGAGGAGGAGACGCACAAGTAGAGAGATGGAAGACCACTGAGCATTTGTCAGGCAGGAGGGTGCGTTGCTGGTGGAGTGAACATCTACTCGTTCTTGCCTCTAGCTGCCTTTCCTGCCTGTGATGACAGCATCATCACTACCCGAGGGACCCCATCTCCATCTCCCCATATGATTCTTTCCACCTCTGATCTAGGGCCATGTATATGACCCAGGTCCCACTCATCCAGAATCCCACTTTCCTGACCACAGGATTAGTGACAGATGGAAGACTTTAGCCAGACTAATGAAATTTGAATACCAGACTTTTATTGTACCAGGTAAAAAGAGGTGGTCTCTCTTTGTCCTGGAGTTGCCAATAGGCTAGACTGTAATTAGGAGCAGTAGGCAGCCATCTTACAATCCTGAGGGAAAGCCTGTCTGAGACAGTCTTTGTAGAAGAAAGCAGAACTGACAGACGGAGAATCAGATGAGGATCTGATAGAACCACTCAAGTGTCTGGATGCAGCTTGGCCTGCATCTGTAATAAACTGACCTCGAATCCTGGTGTTTAGTTTTATCTGTGCATAGAACTTGGCTGCTCTGGGTCTGTGCTGCTGCACATGGGCTCTCTCTAGTTGTGGTGAGCAGGGGCTACTCTGTTGCAGTGCGTGAGCTGCTCATTGGGGTGGTTCCTCTGCTTGCGGAGTGTGGTCTCGAGGGTGCACAGGTGGCACATGGGCTCAGGGGTTGTGGTGCGTGTGCCCTAGAGTGCCCTGTGCTGCCCAAGCTTAGTTGCCCCATGGCAGATGGAGTTTTCTGGACCAGGGATTGAACCTGTGTCCGCTGCATTGGCAGGCAGAGTTTTAACATTGGCCCACCTGGGAGTCTGATCTCAAACTTTTCAATTATTTGAGTCTAGAGTTTCCCTTTTTCACTAAAGTCAGATTAAGCTCTATTGTGTTTTCCTGCTTTTAAAGAGCTCCTAATAGTGGGGTTGGGTGGGTGGTGCGTGGGAGAAACACAGATTTTTGAGGGGCCACAAGGTGGAGTGTTACGGGCTGAAAAGTCTTCTCTCAAAATTCATATGCTGAAGTCCCAGACCCCAGAACTTTAGAATGTGAATATAACTGGAGACAGAGTCTTTAAAGAAGTAATTAAGGTTAAGTGAAGTAATTGGAGCGGGCCCTAATCCAATATGATTGATATCATTTAAGAAAAAAGAAAAAGACACCATGCACAAAGGGAACACCACGTGAAGACACAGGGAGATACTGCCATCAACAAGCTAAGGAGAGAGGCTGCCGAAGAAACCAAGCCTGCTGACACCTTGATAACGGACTTCTAGCGTCTGGAGCTGTGGAGAAATAAACTGCTGTTGTTTAAGCCACTGAGAACGTACTGCTTTGTTAAGGCAGCCCTAGTAAACTCACAGAGACAGGCTGCCCAGAAGAAAGATAGCCAAGGATAAACAACTAGGGTTGTCAAAATGGGTACATTTAGATGTGATGACAGACTGAAAGCTCTAAGAGGTAGAAATGGAATAGTGCAAAGTATATTTAAAAGGACACAAAAAGTGGAAGGGACATATTGTCACTTTCATCACAATTTTGTTTTCATTTCCTCTTCCTTTTATGTAATTTCTTTGTCCACGAAGGAGGATAAGCCACAGGGTATAGTTTTTAGACTTTGCCACTCGAGGCTTCAAATACCTATTTGTTTTGAAATGTATCAGGGACCTACTTGTGCCAAATATAACCAATCTATCTTTCCTGCTAAATTTATGGAATAACCTTCTTTCACAAGGGTACACAATTGTGATGGGCAGAATCTGATACAAGTCTGGCATGTTTAAGTTGGTCTCTTCACGTAGACTGGCTTCTAAGAAATGGGTTATTGTTGATTTTTGCTGACAAATGGTATGTGGATCTATTTTGTCTGTGCACAGCAGAATCCTGAAGAAACAAGGGTTAGTCTGGCCTTTAAACAGTGATGACAAAAAGCCTCAATTGTTGAACCTTCAAAAATTTTCAAACCTCAAGGACATACTCTTCACTGTTAACTGTAATGAAGTCCTTTAGCTTGAGGAGTTAGAGAGAAGGGTAAAAGTGAATGATGATTCAAAAGCTAGCAGAAGAGAAAGAAGGAACTTCTGTTCGAAAAAGAATTTTAAAAATTGGATTTGTTTGCCCTGATCCTGGGTGTGAGAACTCATTATGGACTAAATTCTTCATGTTTCATCTGGATACACAAAGACAGTGCTGAAGTTGGTAACTCTAGGGAACCAGTCTTCTGTGTTATTTCTAACTCTCCACTTATTAAAGTTAGACCAATACTATTTTCTCTGTATCAAGTTTTATCAGAGACATTTTCAAGTGCTCTTACTCACTTGATAGAAAGCATTTGGGCATTCTTGAGTGTTTTCATGGATTTTTACCCATGCTCATAAAAAAACCATAAGGTTCTTTTTTCTTTTAAAGCACCATATCACTTTCCTATATAATTGTTTATTAATTTTCAGGTCACTCTATAAATCATGTCCTCTATGTTGGGTTGTGAAAAAATACCATTTGTTTTTTTGAAACGATACTGCCTTCTCAGACTCACTGTTGATGTTAGATTTCAATCTTGGCTGGGATATTTTCTGCTGATTCACTCTAAAAACAACTCCTTCTAAATGCTTTTTATACTTAGGGAGAAAATGAAATCAAGTGCTTTTTAAAAATCATATTAGTGAATACATTATATATTAACAGCATTTTCTTATTTTTATAATGGGGAAAATTGTTAAGCACAATTTCACTTTCCCTAATTGTAATAAAAGAGAGTTGCTTTTAGACTGAAGCAAAATAAACTGTCTGATAAATAGCAGCAACTCAAAGCAGGGTTGAAATCCTAGTGAGTATGCTGACCCTCCTCATAAATGGATATAATTTACAGTTAGGTCAAGACTTCAAGCCTTCCCTAAAATATATATTTCCAGCTGTTTTCCTGTTTGATAGTTTCAGACATTGAGGTCTAAATGAAAGTGAAAAACAAAAAAGAGGGGACATTATGTTTCTAAAATCCATAGTTATACATACAAAGACGTGGCTTTCTGTTTTAAAATAAAGTTTGAATAAAACTGCGTGAGCAGACAGCTGCAGCTATACTGACTTTCAGAAGATTATTTATCTATTTCCTACATAAACAGCAAGGTCAGGCTTTTACGTTCCACTTTTTCTACGAGGCTTCCAATGTCAGAGCCCACAATATTTATTGTTGCCGCCCCTGATTTGGCACTTAGCATAAGCTACCCAGTATTGTGAACTCTCTTTTTTATGAACACGTCCTGTCTGTTCATGTAACCAATGCTCCTTGACTATAAGGGCAAGATCTTAGTGTACTTTATATTGCCAGCACAGAGTAAAGTGCTTTGCTACAGTAACATCTGTTTTGGGATGATGGTGGTGGCGATGCAATAAAGAAGAGGCATTATTCAATTGCACTGGGACACTAAGGCAACTGGAAACTTCTCTACTACCAATCCTAGAGCTTTGTATATTATAGGACCTTATCCAATGTTTGGCAAATTTTAAGCCATTTTATTTCAGTCCAAGTAAGCTGGTATTGAGCTACTGAATTCACATTGCATTTTTATACACATTTTATTCTTCTAGCAGGTTCTCACTTTGATCAGTGGTTCTCCCTCTGGCTTAAAATCAACAATGCTTTATAAAATACAGATTCCAGGGCCCTAATCAACATCTAAAATATCAAAATATTTAGAGAGGATTCAATAATCAATGGTTTTAAAATATTTCTAATTATGATTTTAATGTGCAACCACCACTGAAAATTCTTCAAAGGTTATACTCATGTCAATATCCAGCCTTATTTTCAACTCTTCTAAAGTTCTATAGACTTTACATACTATTTAAAGCCTTCATGAAATAATGGTATGCACAAAGAAAGGAGAGATCAAATGATTTTCATTTAGATGTGTTTTTGTATCACATATTTCTTCACTTCCCACATTGTTTTATAAAAGATCTGAAGAAACTTTCAAAATGCTTTTAGAATAAAATAAATATTGAGGGAATTGGAACTGAAGAAATGTAAGGGCGGGGAAAAAAACAACAATAGAAAATCATGTCGGTGATGTTTGCAAACTGGGATGCTTAGTGCCTTTTCTAAGGCTTGAAGTAGTGCACAGATTTATTTAAATCTACATTTCCTAGCAGCCAAAGCAAAGAGGGAAACAAAGGTGCTATATGGTTTCCATAAAATTAAAGCAGTTTATTTTTCCAGACACTTAGGGATCCTTAAGAGGAAAACTTTTGGCTGTGATGGACAACAGCTCCAACTGAGTCATTGTTACTAACAATAATGCATTTCCTCCCACTATTTCTTAAAGTTTCTATCAGTATCGTCTGCTGGCAATGATGATAGAACACAATTTTGTAGTTCGCTCAGTTGTGTCTGACTCTTTGCGACCCCATGGACTGTAGCCCACCAGGCTTCTGCATCCATGGAATTTTCTGGGCATGAGTACTGGAGTGGGTTGCCATTTCCTTCTCCAGGGTATCTTCCTGACCTAGGGACTGAACCTGGGTCTCCCGCATTGCAGGCAGACACTTTACCATCTGAGCCACCAAGGAATCTCCAATAAGGAGCCTAAATCATGCAATTATTCTGAAAGCAAATTTTAGAGAATGAATGCCCTTCAGATAGTCTTCCATAAATATTATTTTTTGTGACTGTGTTCTTGATAATGATTCACAAATGTTTTAAGACTGTCTTCAAATATGAAAGCCTTCTGTGTCAACAGTCTCTATTTCTAAACAAGGGCAGACTCATTGGTTTGACCATCATCTGAGTAGAGGGACTAGTTCTGGTCTTTTCACTAAAAATAAATATCCAAAATTAACACATATGTTGAGATGCTAAAAACCCATATCTAGAGTTAATTGGTGAAAAATGGTTCCTTTAGACTGGAGCAAATTTGTTCTAGGAAAATAGTCTTGGTCAGCTTTAATATTGGAATAAGAATTTACTTTACTGTTTAACTGAAAACTTCCTAGAGTTGAGCTATGCATCAAATATTTCCTTAACTATATTTCAATAAATATTTGATTACTGTCCTTATTGCTTTTCCAAATATAAGTCACTAGGGCACGAGCACTTTCACCTTCCCTACAATATCCAATCATGCTGTAGATGTCTTTTTTTTTAAATGAGGACATTTAATCTAAGCAATGAAGCCAAAAGCACAGAATTGGGATTCAGAGAACAGACAAGATGTAGAGCTAAAATTTTCTGAAGAATCAGTTTTTGCCTCCCACCACTCACTTGTGGTATAGCCTTGAACAAATCCATTCCTTACAGGCAAAATTTGTTTTACTCTATTTCACAATGCTGTTTAGCCCTGGTGCTAAGATTAAATGGAAACATGTCACTAAACATTGAAGGCTGAGCACTGAAGAATTGATGCTTTTGAACTGTGGTGTTGGAGAAGACTCTTGAGAGTCCCTTGGACTGCAAGGAGATCCAACCAGTCCTTTCTAAAGCAGATCAACCCTGGGTGTTCTTTGGAAGGAATGATGCTAAAGTTGAAGCTCCAGTACTTTGGCCACCTCATGAGAAGAGTGGACTCACTGGAAAAGACTCTGATGCTGGGAGGGATTGGGGGCAGGAGGAGAGGATGACCAAGGATGGGATGGCTGGATGGCATCACAGACTCGATGGATGCGGGTCTGAGTGAACTCTAGGAGTTGGTGATGGACAGGGAGGCCTGGCGTGCTGCGGTTCATGGGGTCACAAAGAGTTGGACACGACTGAGAGACTGAACTGAACTGAAGGTGCCTGCTGATGGCAGGTGTTCATTTCTCCCGGATTCCTTGAGAAGAACACCAGCCCAGAGCCTGAAGAGGAAATCTTGATCTCTTGTGACTCAATGGAAAGCAGCCATCGACAGGTTCACCCACACACATGGAGCCCTGACCTCACCTTGTCCCTTCACCGTTGCACATGAAGGTTCTATTTTGTGGTCTTCACCTTACTAGCTCAGTTCTAGGCATAAAGTCCAAAAATCTATCACTTCGGCATCCTAACTCCAAAACATTCTTTTCATTACTTTTCTTTATTTACTGTATCTGGCAAGTTTATTTGTGGGTCTATTACTTACAACTTACTGCAGCACTTATAAGCAACAGCCTTCACATTTGTCTTCCTAAATTCACTCCCACAGATAGACAGCAAGCCCCTGGGAGGCAGGAATCATGCCCATCTAGACTGTGTTGCATCCCCAAACAGTTGTCAAATATGTGACAGGCAGGGGGCATACAAGCAAGAGCAGTGGCTGAGTTTCCTATTATTTGTTCATATGAGATTAATGCTACTATCATCCCTCTTTTCTGGGATGAAAAAAGTGATGCTCCAGGAGGCGGTGTAATTTGGCAACATAAGGAGGCTAGGCTGTAGCAGAGTTGAGATTTGAACTCAGTTCTCTAGGATCCTTATGATCCAAATATGGACCATGTGCTATCCATATGAGGCAGAAACCTCCAAAAAATTGATTCTTTGATGCAGCTCAGGGTTCTGTGTGTTACACATTGAGTCTTATTTTTATTTGTGATGCACTAATCTAATCAGATTTCTACATGTGAACAGTGAAATAAACTATGCCCTTGGTTTGGCCTATACAATAAAAGTTATTATTATTTTTTTACTTTATATTGCCAACTGTATTTTTGCACACAGTAGCTGAAATGTTCACACATTTGCTTTTTAGATTCCTTGGGACTAAAAGAATCTAACACTATTACTCTAAGAATCATGGGGTCTCTAAGCTACCCTAAAAAAACAAAACAAAACAAAACACACTTGGGTTTTTAAGAGAAGCATTTATTTTTTTCACACCGAAACTCATGAGTCTTTTCTCAATGAGCTTTAAAAGAGAGATATCCTCCAGGGCGTCTTTTGCCGGCACTGACTGTAGGGGAAACAAACCTCAGAATCAGTACCAGCATAGTTCAAAGGCCTCAACAAACATCTATCTGACCCAGACCTTTGCATTTCAGAGGTCTGGCCTGCTTTAGAGGTACGGTTCTCCTAGTATATACTCAAAGCCTATCTCCTTTGTGCGGAAAAATAAGATTTCATGCACAATCAAGTTTATCTACCTCAAATCAATAAAAGCATTAAAAGAGATATAAAAGAAATACAGTTAACCAATTTAAATATTATTGAAAGTCGTGTAGAACTACAGATATGCTGAATGTGAAATTTTCTAGTTGAAAGGTGTGTTGAAAGCGGTTCAGGCAACACTAGAATGCTTTCAAATGATGCGCAGCCACTTATGAAAACTATTCAGGTGCTTTCCCTAATCTGAAAGGGAGTGCTTTTTCATAGCATTAGTTTTATAATGAGCCTTTTCAGGCAAATTTCAAAGGGTGCATGGTTCACATACTTTAAACTAAATTCACTCATAATTTAGCATCCGACAAAAGCTAATGCTTAATTGTCTCTAAAGAGGCTATAGAAGGAAAACATTTTCCTTATTCACAAACATAGAGCTCAACAGTGGGGCTCCCTCCCATCACCACTTCCACTCTATTTCATAGGAACAATGGCTCTGTCAAGAGCTGGCCATGACGAGACGTGGGACACAGATATCAGGGTGACCCCCACGAGGCTATGAGAGTCACTGGCTTTGCACAGTCCTGCCTGCCACCCATGGTCAGAACACTTCAGGGACACAGACTTCAACCTGGAGGCTGGAAGGGATCAAGATTTGTAAGCTATGTTAACTTAACGGGGGATATCCAACCATTTAGCATTGGCTAACTCCTGAGGTTAGTCATTTACATGCACTGGGCTCCACCCACCTTCCTAAAGGCAAGAGGAGGAGGCTGGGCTTGACAGATGGTCTCAATTAGCGCAGAGGTTAACAGCACAGAGAGACAAGAAAGCCAGAGGCTTGGCTTCATCATCCTTGCCCCGCCACTTACTATGATAACTTTACAGAAACTCTCCTTGCCTCAACTGCCTCTTCTGTAAAATAGGGATATCAGTCGTGCAATACTTCTGGGACTAAAGTGAGTATTAATTGAATTCATGTACAGGGGAAAAAAAAACCAGAAAATATTCAGTTTGTGTAAGGAAGTGCTATCTATCTCAAGTACTCTTTTTCTTAGTGTTGTTATTGCATCCTTCCCAACTTATATTCCGAGTTTCTTGGAAAACCAACAGTTTATTCTATCAATTGTATCCATTTATTTTTCTTTCTTTATTACATGTCTTTCAATTACTTGCACACCTTGCTAAAGTCTTTGGATACTCTATTTTTCATTTCATACCAGAATTTTCATAAAGTTTAAGGCTTAAATGCTTTTTGAGGTATGAGGGGTTGGGAAGAGGGGGTCCTTTGAAACAACTGCATTAAGGAGGATGGTGACTCTCATGGAAGGTGGCATGTTAAAATACAATGACTCAAAAAGTTCTTTGAGAAATAAAATTTTTGAACCTATCCAATCCTGAGAAAACTGTAGAAATAAGCAAATCACTGGGTGGGCAGTGGGCATAAGACAAAAAAAAAATCTTGCTCACTTAAACCTTTTAAAATCTCAAGTAATTTTCATAATTGTGACACTTGGCACAATTTGCCAGAATCTTATATTGATTCTCAGGTTTTAAGACAATAATCATTACATTATTATCTGTAGCCTAAGCACTGAAGCATAACCTCCTAATTAGGATAAAAAACAGAGCCAGGAGTGGCCCCAGCAAGTCACAACAAGTCAATATTTTTAATAAGGATTAATTAAAAAAAAACTCTACAAGGTTGTATTAGAGGCAGTTCTGGCATGTCTATTGATTAACAGTTGGCATTACATCTCATAAAGGGCTCATTATGTAAAGCATCAATCTAAAGTGTGATGTTTCCCCCCTCTTAAATGCTATTGATTTGTTTTGATGTGTTTTTTTTAAGCACACTTTAAGACTCAGAAGATTGAGAACTGAATCCTGCAATGACATTGTCCATTACATTACAGGACACTCAACAGAAATGGCCAAAAGGACTGATGTTCCCCCTTTTTTGGAGCGACCCTCTCCTGACTTGTCAGGCTGTGAGAGTAAATCTGCTTTACCAACACTGTCAGCCAAAAGGATCCAGATTTTGTAATGGGAATTATCCACTCCCCAGGCAGTGTCAGCTCAAGCCGGCATTCTCTCGAAAGAGGACAGCGTTTTTTTTTCTCACCTGAAACAATGCATTTGCTCTCTCTACCTCCTTTATATATTTATTTATATACAAATAAACACCAATGCCATTTGGAAACCACCTCCAGTGCCCTTCTGAAGCCTGCAGCACTAGATGCTGCAGGAAGACAGCATGGCCACAGGTGCCTGCAACTCATGAATATGTAGCTCTGACATTTGAAACTTCAGCAGATTTCACAACCCCTTTCTTCAGTGACACCAATTCACTCCCAATCACAAGGGTTTTCAAGCAAACAACAAACAACATGGGTCGGAAACTGCTGCAATACTTCCTGAAAGAATCTCTGTCCATGGTTCTTAAAAGAGTGCAGATCAATCCCCTTAATCTATTTAAAATACAGTAAAATCTCAATTTTTTTAATTGAAAAAAGAAAAGAAGAAGGAAAAAAAAAACTGTGTGGTTGGTGCTAGATGGCAGTGCTGTGTAATTAAAACTCCAAAGGATTCCATTCGAATCTGTGATTCAGGCCACCTACTTTTCTAAACACCATCCTAAGGTATAATTATGAGTAAAATACATTAGGAACTCGCAGTTCTTTCTTAGAAAGCCATTAAGAAGGCATGACAAAGCTTTTACCACTTGAAGGTCAGTATTTTTCAAAAAGAACTTAAAATAGGGTAAATCTAAGCATATATGCTATAGATTTTTAAAATGACCATATTAGGTAATACCAATAATTTATCAGAGAATGCATTTTTAGATAAAAAAAATTCTATTTTTCTGTTATGCCTGACATTATAACATATAATTTTAGGAATTTTCCACCAATAATCTTTTAATGATGGGAAAATAATCTAGAATACCTGCTGTCTGGATGCCATCTTGGAGCATTACCAGGAATCATTCTTTCATTTGCCCCAAGTATCTATGAAGAACTACCATATGTGCTAAGGATAGCATTAGGAATGATGAAACAGACAAATGCAACAACTCATGGTCCTCATCCTCAAGGGGAAGGGAAAAATAAATAGCTGATGGACAAGGCAGAATATAGGTCCCAGGCTTGCAGGAGGGCACAGAGCAGCCTAAACAAAATGATTCCATGGGGCAAGGCATGACTCCAGCGGGGAATGGAAAACTCTGAGACTTGCCTCTGTTCCTGTTTCTTCCTAGTAAGATCCTTTCCCTGGTGACTCAGTAGTAAAGAATCTGTCTGCAATGCAGGAGACATAGGTTCGATCCCTGGGTTGGGAAGATCCTCTGGAGAAGAAAATGGCAACTCACTCCAGTAGTCTTGCTTGAATAATTCCACAGACAGAAGAGCCTGGTAGGCTACAGTCCATGGGGTTAGAGTCGGACATGACTGAGTACATGCAAGTACATGCACGTGCACACATGTGTGTACACACACACACACACACACACACACGCACACACACACACACACGATCCCTTTCCCACAGATGATTTGCAATGGAAAAAAACCTCCCCATTTACTTTTTATCTAAACTGATCCCCCTCTACAGATGGAGTGACCAGAACACTGGACTGGCTCCAGCTCTTACTGTGGACCTTGGACTCTGCCTACCTGAGATTTTATTTTATTCTGGCTCTGCCCATAGCTACAAGTGTGACAATGAGCAAGCTGCTTAATCTCTCTCTCTTAGTCCTATCATTAAGTAAAGTAAAACAGAATCTTTTATGACTGCTGTGAGGTTTAATGGTGCATGTTTCCCTTCTTAGGTAATAAGTATACTAAAATTAGCGATGGGGGCCTCTCTGGTGGTGCTAGTGGTAGGAACCCATCTGCCAATACAGGAGACATAAGACATGCAGCTTTGATCCCAGGGTCAAGGAGATCCCCTAGAGGAGGTTATGGCAACCCACTCTAGTATTCTTGCCTAGAGAATCCCGTGGACAGAGGAGCCTGGCAGGCTATAGTCCATGGGGTCTCAAAGAGTAAACACTACTGAAGTGACTTACCAAGTATGCATGCAAAATTAGCTTATGGTAATAGTTGTACCACTGTAAAGATATACTCTGTAGGTATCAGTGAACTACACACTTTGTACCAGTGAACTCTTATGATATATATATATACACATACATATGTTTTTTTTATCAGTAAAGTTGTTACAAAAATTAAAGATAAGCCAACCATGGTATATCAATACCATAGATAACTACTAGGTAATACAAAGGAAAACATATATTTTAAAATAGTTAATACAGTAGACCCATGAACAACATGGACTTGAACTGTGCAAGGCCACTTGTACATGGATTTTTTCAGTAGTAAATACTGAAGGTCTAGACAATCTGTGGTTGGGTTGAATCCACAGATGCAGAGGAATGGCACCTATGGAGGGCCAGTATAAGTTATTCCTGGATTTTTAACTATGCAGAAGATTAGCACTTCTAACCTGACATGTTTTCCCAGGGTCAACTATACATGTAAAATGGTTTGGCCCCGTCAGTGTATACATTCTAAAACTATGAGCTCATTTTTGCCCCTTTGACCATTGATTACATGATCTTGGGAAAGTCACTTGGGATACCGGGTAAACCTCTTGCGGCTTCAAGTATTTTCTTTTCAATGTGAGTCACTGGACAACATTTTTCCTTTACTGGATTTAAGTTCCAAGATTACTCAAGATCCTAGGAAATGATTTCTGAGTTTTCTCAAGTTCTTATTGCAATGATTTCCCATTCAGTAAGGTGCAGATTCAGTATGGTTACTCCCTGGGAGCTGTAGGCCACCTTCAGTTGAACATACAAGCTCTTTTCAACCCAAAGAGCCAGCCTTACTTCTATGTACTTTATGGAGTCTGAAGTGCTTTTGAGTTGTGGAAAAACTATTATACTATAGAATAGTAGTTCTTGACTCTGGCTGCATATTAGAGTCATCAAAAGTACTTTTGGAAAATATGCCAATATCCTACCCTAGATCAATTAATTCTGATCCCTGGTGGCTCCTAAACATTGTTTTTCAAAAGCACCTTCAGTGATTTCCGTGTAGTGAGCATTGTGGGCCACTGCTAACTAAGTCCATAGCAGGGTGAGACGGTGTTCGGCTAGACTGATCTGGAAGGAAGAGGTACTACTTGAACTGCATTTTGAAGGATAGTACAAGATGGATGTGAAGATGCAATAAGGAAAGGGATTTCTAAGAAAGGCAATGCTCCTCTCTGCTCCATCATATTCTAGAAGATGAAGCATTCCTAGAGAGAACTGTATAAATAATCTTTAAAAAAAAAAAAAGCACAAATATATTCCAGATCAAGAGATTGGCAAGGGAGGGGGCTTACAAAGAAACAAAGCAAAAGAAAATGCACTGCTAAAGTTATTGCACAAGGCAAAATAGAGAAAATTCCCTAGCTAAGATCTATGTCTACGTGATAAGGTAAATCTGTCTGCTACTAAGTCAACTTCAGTGAATTCTTCGTATTCAATCAATAGGCCCCTCAGTCTTCCTTCGCTGCTCATGTGATACCATCCCTAATGCCAATCTCCAAGCCAACCCCAAGGTCCATTATTGCTAATCAAATCAAAATGTCAAGTCTTCTTAATTGGAAGCCCCACATGCAATTTTCTTCCACTCTAGAGAAATAAAGATAGCTGGAGAACACTCGTTACATATCCAAATAGAATATGGTGACATTCATACTGATTTATAGTCAAGGAAAAAAGCAGGCCCATTATGAAAGAAGTGGGCCTTGTATTTTGTGCCTCTCAAATATAAGAAATAAAGTCAGGTTTTGAATTATAATCTTCATTAGCTCACAAAAGGGTTAAACCTTGTTTTCTCACACCTATAGGTCCCTTCAGGGAAGAGAATATTGCAGCCAACTGACATTAACTCAGAAATGCTGACTGTTACATTTTCTGGAATTGGATTATCTGATTGATGTTTAGGTTGGTAGCTTGAAGTTGGTCATGGTGGGAGTACTGGCATCATAAGAAATGGCAAATACTACAGACTGGGACTCTCTCGATCCCAGAATAAGCTGTTAAACATTTATGAACATAGAACTGTTTCAGGCCACAGCTTTGCCCAACAAAGACACACTATCCACCTAGACTACAATGTGAATAGCTTCCCCAAACACTGGTCTTGCATCCCTTCATTCTGATGTTTATTTGCCAGAATAGTAAGCTTTGGTGAACTCATCAAAAAAATTAGTCACCAGCTTTGCAGTGGTTCTCAAATTCTAACCTATCAGTGGATCATTTTTATCCAATTTGCAACTCTGGAAGACCCACATAAGTCAAGCTCACACTATTCAAGGTAAGTTTTCCAACAGGAACATAGATTCTTCAATCATTAGTAGTATTTGTGGTTTATTTTCAAATTTAATTTTCTCAATAATTTTGCTAATATTTCATAGAGGCCACTGCCCAAATAAAGAAAACAAGGTTCATTGGTGGTTAGATATTCTTTACAAAATAATCATCATATATAACTTCCTTTCCAAAGTTAAAGATCTTAAGAAATTTCCAAGATGAGAGACAGCATTACCATTTGGTAAATATCAAATGGCATAGTTGTAACACGCAAAATACATAGCAACCGTGAACATAACGATGTATCAATAATGGTCAACATTATTTTTAAGTAAAAAGACAATGTGGTTCAACTTATACAAAAAAAGGCATTTGAAATTACCAACTAAACTAGCATCACTGATGGTAAAGCATGTAATTTACCTGCTCAGTCTTCTTTAAAATTGGAAAGCCCAGCTATAATTTTCTGTAACATAAGGGTATCACATTATCTAAAATATTGCATATAATATATATTTCACTATATTTAAATTGTACTATTTTAAGTTCACATAAAAAGTGACATACTAGTCAGCACAATAACCTGGGGTACTACTGAAAATGAAGACTTCTGGTTTCCACTCCCATGTACAAACAGAATAGAGTGCAATTTTGACAAGCAACCAGATTAACAATCAGAAAATTCTGGTGTGAGTGGTATAGGTGGTCCAAAGAAATACTGATCTAACACTGCTACCTTTTGAAAATCTAAGCTGAAAAATCCTCAAATGAAAGGCTTCTGCTTATATGAAATGAAGCCAATTTATTTTATTCAGTTCTTCAAGTTTAAAGCCATACAAAGCAGATATACTTGAAATGTACTTCATCAGGGGAATGGTTCCATAACCCATGGTATGTCCCGGAGGCAGAGGCCAGTGACCACTTCACACCTTATCTGTCTTAAAAAGCTCTACAGGAAAAGAGTTGTATCTGAAAGATTCATGCCACACCTCATTTTAATCATGGACACATAACCCCCGTCTCTTCAAAGTCATTTAGCTGTGAATTTTCAAGAATACATCAAGTAGATTTTCTATGGGCCCATCTGTGCAGCACATTTATTTTCTGTGACTGTTTTGCTGAGCACAATGAAAACCTTGACTACTAATGAACAGGGACCCAGAGAATGGCAGGGCGGCTGCTGCTGCTGTTGCTGCTCTTGGTGAGAGAAGAATCCTTTCCACTGCAGCTGCTGCCACAGGTTTGCTATCTGCAGAAGCTTTTCAAGAAAAATCTTTTACTTGAGCCATATCTTTTCTTGCTCATCTACTCCACTTGAATAATTTCTAATATGTTCTTCCTGGTTATAAGCCCCTGAACTAAAAGATATCTTCTCTACTCTGTTCAAATCAAGAGAAGTTGGGGGTACCAATGAGACATAAATGTCTTAAACTATTATAAAGACTTCTGGTGAGAAAGTGCTATACATTTAGAAGTTAAGAATTTGGGGTTTGAAGACACTGCTTCCATAACCTTTATTTTGTCATCTGTAAAATGGGGTTATTAATAAAATTTACTTCCACAGAAGTTTCTTTCTAACATTTTACAGGGAAAATGAGATCAAGCATGTAAAGCTCTTAAAGTGATAACTTATATAATCAATCAATATATTATATTTGACATATATAGTTAAAATATAATGATGTATCATCAATGTCAGCTAACATTAGTATCACTGAGAAAAACACGGTCATCTTTTAATCATCCTAACCAGGTAGTCTATGGACAGAATTGCCAATAATAAAATCCTTTTCTTGCAAGGTAGTAAATATTGAGGTGCCCACACTGTCCCCTGGGATTATAGTCTTTGGAATCTGGGGTAATCTACTGCTTTAGCTTTAGATGCAAAAACAAAGAAACAAAAATCAGTTCTTGTTATGCTATCACACTTAGGACTTCCCTGGTGGCTCAGATGGTAAAGCATCTGCCTACAACGAGGGAGACCTGGGTTCAATTCCTGGGTTGGGAAGATCTCCTGGAGAAGCAAATGGCAACCCACTCCAGTATTCTTGCCTGGAAAATCCCATGGGCATAGGAGCCTGTCAGGCTACAGTCCATGGGGTTGCAAAGAGTCAGACATGACTGAGAGGCTTCATTCATTCCTGCTATCACAATGATGAAAGAAAGAGGAAAGCACATTCCTTAGCCAAGCATGTTTCAAAAAAGAATTGTAGATGATAAATATATTAATTTTAAGGAAACATTTTAGTATTGTTACTGCATCTTTTAGATCCAAATTCATTATCTAAGATTATTCTCTGAGTCCACATGGGTATCTCAATAACAGATGATGATCAAACCATCTCATTTTATCAACACTTATAAAAATGTTCACACTACTCTGTACAACAAAAGGGAAATTATGAAAAAGATACTATTTTTGAAGAAGAAATAAAGCAGGTGATGAAATTAGTTCAAAAGAAAGACCAAAGTTTGAATCTTAAAGGCCCTGCAAACTCAAAGGCCTTCTTGGACTCTCCGTTGAGTCTCTCCCTTCCACAAAGTTGTCATAGTTATCTGTGTTTCCATCACTTATCACACTACTTTGTTTTATCATTATTTACTTATCTGGGCTTATTAGATGGTAATCTCCAAAGGGAAGACAAGACCTGTTAATTTACATCTTTTCTTCTACAGTACTGAGCAAACAATTTTGTGTGTGGTATTTGTTCAAGAGTTACAAAA
>SJYC01136181.1:0-58586 GCA_006408675.1 Madoqua kirkii
GAGTGAAGTAAGCTAGAAAGAAAAACACCAATATAGTATACTGACACATATATATGGAATTTAGAAAGATAGTACTGATGACCTTGTATGTGAGACAACAAAAGAGACACAGAGGTATAGAACAGACTTCTGGCCTCTGAGGGAGAGGGAGAGGGTGGGATGATTTGGGAGAATGGCACTGAAACATGTATACTATCATGTAAAAAACAAAGCACCAGTCTATGTTCGATACAGGATACAGGATGCTTGGGGCTGGAGCACAGGGATGATCCAGAGAGATGATATGGGGTGGGAGGTGGGAGGGGGTTTCAGGATTGGGAGCTCATGTACACCTGTGGCTGATCCATGTCAATGTAGGGCAAAACCAACACAGTATTGTAACGTAGAATAAAATAAAAATAAAATTAAAAAAAAAGAACATCATGCAAAACGCTGGGCTGGATGATGCACAGTTGGAATCAGGATTGCTGGGAGAAATATCAATAACCTCAGATAAGCAGATGATACCACCCTTATGGCAGAAAGTGAAGAAGAGCTAAAGAGCCTTTGATGAAAGTGAAGTAGAGTGAAAAAGCTGGCTTAAAAATCAACATTCAAAAAACTAAGATCATGGCATCCAGTCCCATCACTTCTTGGCAAATAGATGGGGAAGGAATGGAAACAGTGGCCGACTTTATTTTTCTGGGCTCCAAAATCACTGCAGATTGTGACTGCGGCCATGAAATTAAAAGATGGTTGCTTCTTGTAAGAAAAGCTGTTACCAACCGAGAGAGCATGTTAAAAAGCAGAGACATTACCAACAAAGGTCTGTCTAGGCAAGTGTATGTTCCATTAATCGTATGGATGTAAAAGTTGGACCATAAAGAAAGCTGAGTGCCTAATGATTGATGCTTTTGAACTGTGGTGTTGCAGAAGACTCTTGGGAGTTCCTTGAACTGCAAGGAGATCCAACCAGTCAATCTAAAGGAAACCAGTCCTGAATATCTTTGGAAGGACTGATGCTGAAGCTGAAGCTCCAATACTTTGGCCACCTGATGTGTAGAACTGACATTGGAAAAGACCTGATGCTGGGAAAGATTGAAGATGGTAGGTGAAGGGGACGACAGAGGATGAGATGGTTGAATGGCATCACCCGCTCGATGGACATGAGTTCTATCAAGCTCCAGGAGTTGGTGATGGACAGGGAAGCCTAGCATGCTGCAGTCCATGGGGTCGCAAAGAGTCAGACACAACTGAACAACTGAAGTGAACCTGGAGCTTCTCTCGGTCCAATCACTGAATTGATTATTGCTGGGAGTCATATAAAATCCACTTTCATCACATGTCACAATCTGATCAAGAAATGGTTCATTTATTGTTTTGTAGAATAAGAGAAAATGATGATTATTTTGATTTGAAGTCAGCTCATGAGACTCCCATTTATCAAGCTTTTTCACCTTTCCAATTTGCTTCAAATGGTAAATGACCACGGAACAGCTGATGCTGAGTTCTTTGGCAATTTCTCATGTAGCTGTAAGAGGATCATCTTCAATGATGCTCTCAGTTATTTGGTCATTATCAACTTCTGATGGCTGGCCACTGCACTTCTCATCTTCAAGGCTCCTTTGCAAAACTTCTTGAACCGCCACTGCACTGTACATTCATTAGCAGTTCTTGGTCCAAATGCGTTGTTGGTGTTGTGAGTTGTCTCCACTGCTTTATGACCCATTTTGAACTCAAAACATCACTCAAATTCGCTTTTTGTCTAACATCATTTCTGTAATATAAAATAGATATAAAACAAATAGCAAGTAGTAAGTTATGTGCTGGGAAGAATTGAGGGCAAGAGGAGAAGGGGGCGACAGAGGATAAGATGGTTGGACAGTATCACTGACTAAGTGGACATGAGTTTGAGCAAACTCAGGGAGATAGCGATGGACAGAGAAGCCTGGCTGGCGTACTGCAATTCATTGGGTCACAAAGAGTGTGACACAACTTAGTGACTGAACAACAACAACAAGTAAGTTATTGGCAAAAAAAGAAAGAAAGAAAGAAAGAAAGAAAGAAATGAGCATTAAAATGATGTATAACATAACCACACTTAAGAATGTATTCCAATATCAAATGGCAAAGTTCAATAATGCAAAACCGCAATTACTTTTGCACCAACCAAATACTTTTCCCCAGAAGTTATCCGCTGTGGTTAAACAGCAATAAACTACAATAGGCAGATGCCACTTTTGCCCTTTTAGTTTAGCAAGAATTATATCCTCTGTATCAGAGATAACACATAGGCAGTCAAGTAAACCACCATGAAAGATGAGCTGAAATGAAAAATACACTCATCAAGCAAAATCACAGACTTCTACTTTTCATATAAGGACAATGATAAGATTAATAATACTACTAACAAAAGTGCAAGTAAATGTTTAAAAGTCAACATTATAACAAATGTTACAAAACTTAACAGAAATTCTCCAAATTCCAACAATTATGGTTTTAATGGAGTATTATTTTCCTAAACAGGAAAATGTGTAATACTTTCTTTTAAAAAGTATTCAGGCTATGAAGCACCTGAAAACTTTAGCACCATAAAAATTAGTAGTGGTATGACAGCTTGATTGGGCTTTCCAGGTGGCCCAGTGGGTAAAGAATCTGCCTGCAATGCAGAAGTGGGTTCAGTCCCCAGGTCAGGAAGATCCCGTGGAAGAGGGCATGGCAACCTACTCCAGTTTTCTTGCCTGGAGAATCCCACGAGCCTGGCAGGCTTACAGTCTATAGGATGTCAAAGAGCTGGACATGACTAAAACCTGAGTATGCAGGCACTGACCAGCTTGATTATAACCAACATTTTTTCTTCACATCTATCAAATCTTTTCTTCATAGCAATGTCTTAATGTGCAGTTAAACATGGGTTTGGGGGTTATATCAACATGTTTCCCCCATAAGTTCTCTTGAGAGCAGGGACCATGCCTGTTCTTCGCATGCCTGTGTGTCCAGAGCTAGCACATGCTGAAACTGAGTAGCCACTCGAGTATTTCTTGAATACATAAATGAAGTTAAGGACAGGGGAAAGTAAGGCATCAGTTTCAGGTATCTGTGATCAGTCTGAGGTATCTGTGCTTAATTCCAGTGGAGATGATTTCAAAGCCAGTTTCTCATCTCACTGTTCTTTTGTTTGACCTACTCAGTCCACACATTCAACAATAGGGAGCCCCTCTGGCTCCTTCCAGTTTATAGGACATCATCTATACCTATTTCATTTTGCCTGGGGTGGGGTAGATATGAACAGTGATGATGTGATTGAACACATATTCAGTTCAGTTCAGTTCAGTCTCTCAGTCATGTCAGACTCTTTGCAACCCCATGAATCGCAGCACACCAGGCCTCACTGTCCATCACCAACTCCCAGAGTTCACTCAGACTCACGTCCATCGAGTCCGTGATGCCATCCAGCCATCTCATCCTCCGTCGTCCCTTTTTCCTCCTGCCCCCAATCCCTCCCAGCATCAGTCTTTTCCAACGAGTCAACTCTTCGCATAAGGTGGCCAAAGTACTGGAGTTTCAGCTTTAGCATCATTCCTTCCAAAGACATCCCAGGGCTGATCTCCTTCAGAATGGACTGGTTGGATCTCCTTGCAGTCCAATTCTTCGGCGCTCAGCCTTCTTCACAGTCCAACTCTCATATCCATACATGACTACTGGCAGAACCATAGCCTTGACCAGGCAGACTTTAGTCGGCAAAGTAATGTCTCTGCTTTTGAATATGCTCTCTAGGTTGGTCATAACTTTTTTTCCAAGGAGTAAGCGTCTTTTAATTTCATGGCTGAAATCACCATCTGCAGTGATTTTGGAGCTCAAAAAAATCTGACACTGTTTCCACTGTTTCTCCATCTATTTCCCATGGAGTGATGGGACCGGATGCCACGATCTTCGTTTTTTGAATGTTGAGCTTTAAGCTAACTTTTTCACTCTCCTCTTTCACTTTCATCAAGAAGCTTTTTAGTTCCTCTTCACTTTCTGCCATAAGGGTGGTGTCATCTGCATATCTGAGGTGATTGATATTTCTCCCGGCAATCTTGATTCCAGCTTGTGTTTCTTCCAGTCCAGCGTTTCTCATGATGTACTCTGCATAGAAGTTAAATAAGCAGGGTGACAATATAGATCTTCGTTTTTTGAATGTTGAGCTTTAAGCTAACTTTTTCACTCTCCTCTTTCACTTTCATCAAGAAGCTTTTTAGTTCCTCTTCACTTTCTGCCATAAGGGTGGTGTCATCTGCATATCTGAGGTGATTGATATTTCTCCCGGCAATCTTGATTCCAGCTTGTGTTTCTTCCAGTCCAGCGTTTCTCATGATGTACTCTGCATAGAAGTTAAATAAGCAGGGTGACAATATGCAGCCTTGATGTACTCCTGTTCCTATTTGGAACCAGTCTGTTGTTCCATGTCCAGTTCTAACTGTTGCTTCCTGACCTGCATACAGATTTCTCAAGAGGCAGGTCAGGTGGTCTGGTATTCCCATCTCTTTCAGAATTTTCCAGTTTATTGTGATCCACACAGTCAAAGGTTTTGGCATAGTCAATAAAGCAGAAATAGATGTTTTTCTGGAACTCTCTTGCTTTTTTGATGATCCAGTGGATGTTGGCAATTTGATCTCTGGTTCCTCTACCTTTTCTAAAACCAGCTTGAACATCAGGAAGTTCATGGTTCACATATTGCTGAAGACTGTGGCAATATATGATACCCTCCTTTCCCCTCTCAAGCACATACCTCTTCTCTACAATTTTAAATGTAACTTGATTTTCCCCAATCCCTGGAATAACTGTCCCATTTATCTCAGCCTTAAAATAGACCAGGATCTGGTCACAAGTCAGCCCAGTTCTAGGACCTTGCTAGAAACTTCCTTAACTGTTCAGTGAGCAGCCAGAACAGAAATGTAAGGACCACTGTCTGTTTATATCATGCTGCTAGACTGGGCAGCTTTTTGTAAGGTGAGTGCATAAAATCTCTCTTATTCATGTAATTAGAGTTGCCAGGTAAAATGCAAGATGCCCAATTCTATATGAATTTCAGATAGGAATAATTTTTAGCATAACTATGTCACAGGTAATATTTGAGATATACTGAAATTATTATTTATTGCTTATCTGAAATTCAAATTTAATTAGGCATCATGTATTTTTATTTGCAAAATCCGGCAACTCTAACTGTAATATAACTCAACTTCAGAAGATCAAGCCCCATGATATCTACTTGCTTTTATTATGAATTGATCCTTCTATCATTTGTTGCAAACTAATAATATTGAATATAACTATTAAAATACAACTACATAACACAGGGAGCTTCCCTGGTGGCTCAGACAGTAAAGAATCTGCCTGCAATGTGGGAGACCTAGTTTCAGTCCCTAGGTCGGGAAGATCCCCTGGAGAAGGGAATGGCAACCCACTCCAGTATTTTTGCCTGGAGAATCCCATGGACAGAGAAGCCTGGCAGGCTGCAGTTCATAGGGTCTCAAAGAGTTGGGACACAACTGAGTGACTAACACCGGAGAAGGCAATGGCACCCTATTCCAGTACTCTTGCATGGAAAATCCATCGATGGAGGAGCCTGGTGGGCATCAGTCCACGGGGTCGCTAAGAGTCAGACACTACTGAGCAACTTCACTTTTACTTTTCACTTGCATGCATTGGAGAAGAAAATGGCAACCCACTCCAGTGTTCTTGCCTGGAGAATCCCAGGGACGAGGGAGCCTGGTGGGCTGCTGTCTCTGGGGTCGCACAGAGTCGGACACGACTGAAGCGACTTAGCAGTAGCAGCAGCACATAATATTAAGAGCTATATATGAATACCAGGTGGTTCAGATAGCAAAGAATCTGCCTGCAATGCAAGAGACCCAGGTTCGATCCCTGGGTCGGAAAGATCCCAAAGAGTCAGACACTACTGAGCAACTTCACTTTTACTTTTCACTTGCATGCATTGGAGAAGAAAATGGCAACCCACTCCAGTGTTCTTGCCTGGAGAATCCCAGGGACGAGGGAGCCTGGTGGGCTGCTGTCTCTGGGGTCGCACAGAGTCGGACACGACTGAAGCGACTTAGCAGTAGCAGCAGCACATAATATTAAGAGCTATATATGAATACCAGGTGGTTCAGATAGCAAAGAATCTGCCTGCAATGCAAGAGACCCAGGTTCGATCCCTGGGTCGGAAAGATCCCCTTGAGAAGGGAGTGGCTACCTGTTCCAGTATTCTTGCCTAGAGAATTCCATGAACAGAGGAGCCTGGTGAGCTACAGTCCATGGGGTCACAAAGAGCCGGACTGGGCTGAGTGACTAAGACACAGATAAGAGATATTAATTTAGACAAAGATCAATGTGTCAAATATATGTATAATTTAATGTCATCTAAGTTTTAAAGAATTAGGTATTTATTGGTCATTTCAAACAGACAACAGCCAATTTGGGGGAATAAGAAGAAATATCTATTTAACTGCAAATTCCTCCAACAGAATCTAGGGCATATGTCCTTTCTAAATAATTTTATTAGGTATGATTAAAATACCGTAAAATTCATCTTTTTAAAGTTCACAATGGAGTGGCTTTTAGTATGTTTACAAAGTAGTGCAACCATCACCACTAATTCAGAACATGTTCATTACCCCAAAGGGAAACTCCACTCACATCAGCAGTTGGCACCCAATCCTCCCTCCTTTTAGCTCCTGGCCACTGCTCATCTATTTACTGTCTCTGGATTTGCCCCTTCTGGACATTTCATCTGGGTTCAGTTCAGTTCTGTCAGTCAGTCGTGTCCAACTCTTTGCAATCCAATAGACTGCAGTATGCCAGGCTTCCCTGTCCATTACCATCTCCTGGAGCTTGCTCAAACTCATGTCCATTGAGTCAGTGACGCCATCCAACCATCTCATCCTCTGTTGTCCCCTTTTCCTGCCTTCAATCTTTCCCAGCATCAGGGTCTTTTTCAATGAGTCAGGTCTCCAGATCAGGTGGCCAAAGTATTCATGTGGGTGGAATCACATAATATGTGGTCTTTGTATCTGGCCTCCTTCATTTTACAGTGTTTTCAAGGTTTATCTTTGTTGTAGCATGTATCCTCCATACTTTCTTAGACCAAATTATGTTCTGTTGTATGGACAAGACTACATTTTGCTTATTCATTCTTCAGTTAATAGGCATTTGGGTTTTTTCCACTTTGGGGCTATCAATGAGTCAGGTCTCCAGATCAGGTGGCCAAAGTATTCATGTGGGTGGAATCACATAATATGTGGTCTTTGTATCTGGCCTCCTTCATTTTACAGTGTTTTCAAGGTTTATCTTTGTTGTAGCATGTATCCTCCATACTTTCTTAGACCAAATTATGTTCTGTTGTATGGACAAGACTACATTTTGCTTATTCATTCTTCAGTTAATAGGCATTTGGGTTTTTTCCACTTTGGGGCTATTATGAATAATGCTGCTATTAACATTTGTGTACAAGTTTTTGTGTGGACATACGTTTTCATTTCTCTTGGGTATATATACCTAGTAGTGAAATTGCTGAGCTATATAACTGTTTATGTTTAATATTGTGAGGAACTTCCAGATTTTTTCCAAAGCAACTGACCATTTTACATTCCTATCAGCAATGTAAGAGAGTTCCAGTTTTTTCCATATCTTTGCCAATCCCTGTTATTATCTTTTTTTTTTTAAATTATAGCCATACAAGTGGGTGTAATGGTTTCCTATTATGGTTTTATTACAATTGGCCTTTTATGTTGAGCATCTTTTCATGTGCTTACTGGCCAGTTGTACATCTTCTTTGGAGAAATGTCTATTCAGATCCTTTGCCCATTCAAAAACTATTTGTCTTTTTATTGCTGAGTTGTAAGAGCTCTTTATGAATTTTAGACACAAGTCCATTATCAGATTATGACTTGTATATATGTTTTCTCATTTTGTGAGTTTTCATTTTCTTGATCGTATCCTTTGAATTACAATTTTAAAATTCTGATGTGGTCTAGTTACCTATTTTTTCTTGGGTTACTTGTTTCTTTGGTGCCATTTCTGAAAAACCCCTCCTAATCCAAAGTTGGAGAAGGCAATGGCAACCCACTCCAGTACTTTTGCCTGAAAAAATCCCATGGACAGAGGAGCCTGGTAGGCTGCAGTCTATGGGATCACTAAGAGTTGGAATTTTGTGAGTTTTCATTTTCTTGATCGTATCCTTTGAATTACAATTTTAAAATTCTGATGTGGTCTAGTTACCTATTTTTTCTTGGGTTACTTGTTTCTTTGGTGCCATTTCTGAAAAACCCCTCCTAATCCAAAGTTGGAGAAGGCAATGGCAACCCACTCCAGTACTTTTGCCTGAAAAAATCCCATGGACAGAGGAGCCTGGTAGGCTGCAGTCTATGGGATCACTAAGAGTTGGACATGACTGAGTGACTTCACTTTCACTTTCACTTTTCACTTTCATGCATTGGAGAAGGAAATGGCAACCCATTCCAGTGTTCTCGCCTGGAGAATCCCAGGGACGGGGAACCTGGTGGGCTGCTGTATATGGTGTCGCACGGAGTTGGACACAACTGGAGCGACTTAGCAGCAGCAGCAATCCAAAGTTACAAAGATTGACTCCTCCTGTATAACTTGTAAGAATTTTATAGTCTTAAACTCTTACATTTAAGGTTTATTATCTGTTTTAAATTAAGTTTTATATATGTGTGTATGCTCAACCCTGCCAGGCTCTTTTGTCTAAAATTTTCCAGGCAAGAATACTGGAGTGTGTTGCCATTTCCTACTCCAGGGGATCTTCCTGACCCAGTGACTGAACCATGTCTCTAGCTTCTCTTGCATTGCAGGCAGATTCTTTACCACTGTGCCACCTGGGAAGCCCAAATTTTGTGTATGGTATGAATTAAGGTTCCAACTGTATTCTTTTGCATGTGAACATCTAGTCATCTCAGCACCATTTTTTAAAAAGACTGTTCTTTTTTTCCATTGAATTGCTAATATATGGAAGCACAATAGATTTTTGCATGTTGACCTTGTATCCTGCAAATTTGCTTAACTTGTTTATTACCTCAAATAGTTTTTTGATAAGTTTCTTAAAAGTTCTAAGTACAAAATCATGTCACGGGCTAAAATACTTTTATTTCTTCCTTTTCAATCCACATGCTTTTTATTTCTTTTTTTACCTAATTACCTTGGCTAGAACCTCGAACACAATGTTGAATAGAAGTAGTAGAAGGAGACAGCTTGTCTTGTTCCTAATATTGCTTGTGTGCTCACGTCCTTCAGTCTGGGTCTGAATCTGCGACCCTATGGACTGTAGCCTGCCAGGCTCCTCTGTCCATGGGATTCTCCAGGCAAGAATAAGAATGGATTGCCATGTCCTCCTCCAGGGGATCTTCCTGATTTAGGGATCAAACCCATGTCTCCCCCATCTCCTGCATTGCTGGCAGATTATTCACCCACTGAACCACTGGGAAGCCCATTCCCAGTATTAGTCACTGTTAAATACTATGTTAACTGTGAGTTTTTTAAGATGCCCTTATCAGGTTGCAGAACTTCTTTTTATTCCTATAATGTTTTTATCATGAAAAGATGGTAGATTTTATCAAATGTTTTTTCTTTGTATGTTGAGATGATAATATGGTTTTTGTCCTTTATTCTACTAATATGATTTTCATATGTTAAATCAATCTTTCATTTCTGCAATAAATCCTACTCGGTCATGGATTTAATCTTTTTTATATATTGCTGGATTCACTTTACTAGTATTTTGTTGAGGTTGTTTTTTTTTTTAACTGTACTCATAGAGACGTTGGTTTTTATTTTTCCGGTGATGTTTTTGTCTGGTTTTGGTGTCAGGGAAATATTGGCCTTACAAAATGAGATGGCGGTCCAGCAACTATTTTTTGGAAGCATTTGTGAAGGATTAGTGCTAATTCTTTTCTAAACATTTGGTAGGATTCCCTAGGGAAGTCATCTGGCCCAGGCTTTTCTTTGTAGGAAGATTTCTATTACTGATTCAATCTCTTGTTAGAATTCTATTTAGATTTTCTATTTATTCTTGATTCAGTTTTGGTAGTTTGGGTATTTCTAGGAATCATCTTGGTTGTCTAATTTGTTGGCATGTTGATAGTATTCTCTTTTAATTCTATTTCTGTAAGATTATAATAGCATCTCATTCCTGATTTTAGTAATGTGAATCTTATCTCTTTTTTAAAGAAAACTGACAAAACTGACTTGTCAATTTTGTTGATATTTTCAAAAAACAAAGTTTTGTTTTTTTGTTTATTCTATCGTTTTTTATTTGTTTCAGTTCAGTTCAGTTCAGTCACTCAGCTTTGTCCAACTCTTTCTGACCCCATGGACTGCAGCATGCCAGGCCTCCCTGTCCATCACCAACTCCTGGAGTTTACTCAAACTTACGTACATTGAGGCAGTGATGCCATCCAGCCATCTCATCTTCTGTCATTTCCTTCTCCTCCTGCCTTCAATCTTTCCCAGCATCAGGGTCTTTTCCAGTGAGTCAGTTCCTCGCTTTAGGTGGCCAAAGTATTAGAGTTTCAGCTTCAACATCAGTCCTTACAATGAACATTCAGGACTGATTTCCTTTAGGACGGACTGGTTGGATCTGCTTGCAGTCCAAGGGACTCTCAAGAGTCTTCTGCAACACAACTGTTCAAAAGCATCAATTCTTAGGGGCTCAGCTTTCTTTATAGTCCAACTCTCACATCTATACATGACTACTGGAAAAACCATACCCTTGACTAGACAGACCTTTGTTGACCCTTTTGTTTGTTTATTTATTTCTGCTCTCAGTTCAGTTCAGTCACTCAGTCATGTCTGACTTTTTGTGACCCCATGAATCGCAGCATGCCAGGCCTCCCTGTCCCTCACCAACTCCCGGAGTTCATTCAGACTGGGGTCCATTGAGTCAGTGATGCAAAAAAAAAAAAAAAGGCTTGCATCTATGTGCACAGGGTCTCTTTGGTAGTGTCCGACCCTTTGCAACCCTGTAGAATGGCCTGGCAGGCTTTTCTGTCAGGGAGGGATAGGTTATCTCCACGCAAGGATACTGGAGCGTATTGCTTGTTGCCATACCCTTCTAGAGCACTATATTTCCTGCTGCCCTTGCCGCCAACTCCCCTGAGTACCTAGTGCTGCTAGAACCCCTGTGACCCAAGCAGCTGTCCCACCTCCACAACTAGCCCTCACAGGGGCAAACCCAAGTCCTCCAGGGCAGCCTCAAGGAGCAAACCCAGTGGACAACCCACATGCAGAGGTGGAAATAAAACCACAATAGAAACCCAGGGGCAATGTGACTAAGGAAGAAAACCCAAAACCTTCCCACCAGCTGTGCAAGCTGCAAATTAAATCCACACGATCAGCTAGACAGATTCACTGTCTATGGAATATGTAAAAGGGCATTGAGAGATCCCACAAAAGAAAACGCACTAGTTCTGATAGTTGTGGATCTTGGAGGCAAGAATAAGAGGAGTAGGACCAGATTAGAATCTGATTCTTTTGGATTTTTTTCTGCACACACACACACACACACACCCTCACCACCACCACCCCCGTCCCATTGTAGCTGTCGATTTTATTGGCAATGTGAAATCTAATTAAACTTTTGAGCTTTTTCTTTTCTTTTTTTTTTCCTCAGTCACATTTTTTTTTGTTGTTATAAATCCCTGTCTCTGCGTTGGGCTTTTGCACCTCTGAGGCATTTTCCTTTTTTCTTTCTTTTCTCTTGTTTTAATTTTTTTAACCTATTATTTTCTCTACATTTACTCTCTTTTTTATTTTTTTGCTTTTCCTACTGTTCTTCTCACCTTGCAGTTAATCTTTAATGTATATAAATCTTCTTTATCTACCTCTATTTAACTTTGCACATCTATTCTTTCTTTCTTTTCTTTCTTTCCTTTCCTCTCAAACGTATTTGTTAATTTTATTTTCATTGCTTTATTCCTCAGTTGGCACCTTGCATTAGTTTTGTTTTCCAGTTTATGCTTTAGTTTTGTACTGGTAGACATAATTTTTTTTCCTTTCTTTGCTGGGTTGATTTACTGTACTTTATTTCTGTTGGACTGTTTTTGTTTTGCTTATGGGTATGTACGTATATGTGTATATTAAATCACACTTTTTACTGTTGTTATAAACCTCTTCCTCTACATTGGGCTTTTAAAGTTCTGGGGCATTTTCCTTTTTTCTTTCTTCTTCCATTTTTTTCTTTCTTTTCTCGTTTTTATAGTTTTAACTTTTAATTTTTTTACTTATTATATTTTTTTCTACATTTATTCTTTTGTTTGCCTTTCCTGATGTTCTTTTCCCCTTGCAGTTAATCTTTAATGTATATAAATCTTCTTCATTTACCTCTATTTAACTCTGCATATATATTCTTTCTTTCTTTTCTTGCTTTCCTTTCCTCTCAACATATTTATTAGTTTTGTTTTCATTGTTTTATTTCCCCATTTGGCATCTTGCTGTAGTTTTGTTTTCCACTTTGTGCTCTAGTTAGTTTTGTTCTTAACTGGGAAATATAATTTTTGATTTCTTTTGTTCTCCAGGTCAATCTACTGTGCTTTAGTTTTGTTGGACTGTTTTAACTTTGCTCATGGATGTATATGTACATGTGCATATTCCATTATTTTAATTATTATTTACCTGATTTTGCAACTGCCATTTGTCTGGGGTTCATCTTTGATTTCTTGTTTTTGGATATTTGTTTTAATCTCACTTAATGACATAACAGACCACGTGTGGAATCTTTTTCATGGCTAAAGATCAAGCCCTAAGCCTTTGGAGTGGGAGTACTGACTCCAAGACCCTAGACTACCAGAGAACCAACCCTAGGGTGTATCAAATAGTGAGAACTAATACAAAGGAAACCACTTGAATACAAGACCAGTTATCACCCAACCACCAGTTAGATGAGTAGCACCCTGTGCAGCCTCATCTAAACAACAAACAAAGAAAAATTCAAACCTAATCATTAGCAGACAGGATTACCACCTCACTTAGCCTTGCCCATCAAAGGAAAAAAAAAACAAATAAACAAACAAACAAAAAACTTGGCACAAATCTCACCCTATACGAAGCTTACACAAACCACTGCACCAACCATAGTGGGGCAGAAACGAAAAGGAAGAAAGAATTCAAACTGGAAGCCTGGGGAAAGGAGACCTCAAACACAGTGAGTTTAAATAAAAATAATGAAAAGGTAGAGAATACTATACAAATCTAGGAATAAACTAGAAACATAGAAGTCCAAATAAATGAAGAAAAAATAGGCAAACTACTTGGAAAAGAATTCAGAATAATGATAGTAAAGATGATCAAACCTTGAAAACAGTGGAGAAAATGCAAGAATCAATTAACAAAGAACTAGAAGATTTAAAGAAAAAACATACAGAGACAAAACAATTACTGAAATTAAAAATACTCTAGAAGAAATCAATAGCAGAATATATGAAGCAGAAAAAGGAATCAGTGAGCTGGAAAATAAAATGGTGGCAATAACTTCTGAAGAGCAGTTCAGTTCAGTCACTCAGTCACGTCCGACTCTTTGTGACCCCATGAATTAGAGCATGCCAGGTCTCCCTGTTCATTACCATCTTTCAGAGTTCACTCAGACTCATGTCCACCGAGTCTGTGATGCCATCCAGCCATCTCATCCTCTGTCATCCCCTTCTCCTCCTGCCCCCAACCCTTCTCAGCATCAGAGTCTTTTCCAATGAGTTAACACTTCGCATGAGGTGGCCAGAGTACTGGAATTTCAGCTTTAGCATCATTCCTTCCAAAGAAATCCCAGGGTTGATCTCCTTCAGAATGGACTGGTTGGATCCCCTTGCAGTCCAAGGGACTCTCAAGAGTCTTCTCCAACACCACAGTTCAACGGCATCAATTCTTCGGTGCTCTGCCTTCTTCACAGTCCAACTCTCACATCCATACATGACTACTGGAAAAACCATAGCCTTGACTAGATGGACCTTAGTCGGCAAAGTAATGTCTCTGCTTTTGAATATATTATCTAGGTTGGTCATAACTTTTCTTCCAAGGAATAAGTGTCTTTTACTTTCATGGCTGCAGTCACCATCTGCAGTGATTTTGGAGCCCCCAAAAATAAAGTCTGACACTGTTTCCACTGTATCTCCATCTATTTGCCATGAAGTGATGGGACCGGATGCCATGATCTTCGTTTTCTGAATGTTGAGCTTTAAGCCAACTTTTTAACTCTCCTCTTTCACTTTCATCAAGAGGCTTTTTAGTTCCTCTTCACTTTCTGCCATAAGGGTGACATCATCTGCATATCTGAGGTGATTGATATTTCTCCCGGCAATCTTGATTCCAGCTTGTGTTTCTTCCAGTCCAGCGTTTCTCATGATGTACTCTGCATAGAAGTTAAATAAGCAGGGTGACAATATGCAGCCTTGATGTACTCCTGTTCCTATTTGGAACCAGTCTGTTGTTCCATGTCCAGTTCTAACTGTTGCTTCCTGACCTGCATACAGATTTCTCAAGAGGCAGGTCAGGTGGTCTGGTATTCCCATCTCTCTCAGAATTTTCCACAGTTTATTGTGATCCACACAGTCAAAGGCTTTGGCATAGTCAATAAAGCAGAAATAGATGTTTTTCTGGAACTCTCTTGCTTTTTTGATGATCCAGCGGATGTTGGCAATTTGATCTCTGGTTCCTCTGCCTTTTCTAAAACCAGCTTGAACATCAGGAAGTTCACGGTTCACATATTGCGGAAGCCTGGCTTGGAGAATTTTGAGCATTACTTTACTAGCGTGTGAGAAGAGTGCAATTGTGTGGTGAGCATTCTTTGGCATTGCCTTTCTTTTGGATTGGAATGAAAACTGACCTTTTCCAGTCCTGTGGTCACTGCTGAGTTTTCCAAATTTGCTGCTCTAGTCTTTATTATTTCCTTCCTTCTGCTTGCTTTGGGTTTGGTCTTCTTTTTCTAATATGTTAAAGTAGAAGTTTTGTTAACTGATTTGAAATCTTCCTTTTTTAATATAGATATTTACGGCTATTAATTTCTTTCTAAGCACTGTTTTAGCTTCATCCCATAAGTTTCTGTGTATTGTGTGTTTTCACTCACCACAAGGTGCTGTTTAATTTTCCTTGTGATTTCTTCCCTGGCCCATTAGTAGTTTAAGAGTGTATTGTTTAATTTCCACATATTGTAAACCTCCTAAAATTCTTTCTGTTATTGATTTCTAATATATTTTTTAAAGGGGGCATTTTTTCACAGGTTTTGAAGTGAGTTTCCAGCTTGTGAAGTAATTGAATTCAGTAATTAAAGTCAGAATAGCATTTGTTACTAGAATTTTCAAATCACATCCAACTTACTCTCTAGACATTTGGTTCAAGTTTTCCATGCATAATTCTTCATGATGAATGAAGAAATTCCATTTGGAATAGCCATTAATGGAGTGAAAGTGAACAGAAATCCTCAATGGCTAGGATTATTCATTTGATATTTACTCAGTGGTATCTTCTGTGCTATTCAATGCCATCTATCTGGGTTTTGTATATTTGAAGTTTTATTGATAAAATTATCATGAACCAGCTGTTTTTACTTATTTTAAATTTTAGGTTTCCACATGAATAACCCCTGGTGAGTGGTATGAGAAACTGTTAAACAGTTACTGTTTATTGCACTGGATATGTAGTCACATAGCCAAAATTTCTTTTCCAGAAATAGTTCCTTGGATATATATGATTTATTGAGCATCTTCAGTCTGTTAAATACCATTTAGAAAATAAAACTGGGCAATGCCCCTTCCCCAAAGTAAAACATGATCAAGGGGAAGCAAGAAAATTCTTTGATAAAGAGCTCAAATATAAATTGTCATTATGGGTTCAGGGTAATTGAGAACAGGCTCCTAGAAAATGAACTGGCCACAGCATGTGTTTATAAACTTGTTTCCCCTCTCTTCTGAGAAAACCACATGAACTCAGGATGTAAATATAATCAGTATTCTCGACTACAGAGTTCACTTAAGTTGAAGCTGGTCAAGTACTGGTCAAGTACCTGGCTGTCCATGAGCTTGCTAGAAAATAATTATTGTTCAAATCACAAAATGGTAAAGCCCATTGGATCTCAGAAATCAGCTGGTCAGATCCCTTCACCATTCATTGTTTATTTTGACCACTATTAAATCAATAGCATCAACAAGAGATCCTGGCTCACTAGTTGTCGGGTGAAAGAATCTTCCTGAAATGTCTCTGCTCAGGATTCTCTTTTTTCTGTCATTTCAGGTCAAGCTTCCTTTATCTGCCTATCAAGTCCCTCCATGATTTGTCTCCACCATATCTATAATTAGATTTCCTGTTACTCCTCATCATACACCCACCAAGTAGGCTGGTAGCCCATTTTCCCTACATACCCATATGTTCACACTACTCTACCAAATCCTATACATACTCTGAGGTCCACTTCATCCATCAAAATCCTGTATATATTCTGAGATCCATTTCTTCCATGAGCCCCTTTTCCAACAACTTTAGGCCACATTAGTTTTCCTTTCCTAAGATTTCTGTTATGGTTAGAGTGTTGGCATCATAGTTTACCATTTAAATGTTTAATATTGCAGTATCTTAATGTAGTTTTAAAAAGCTCACATACTTTTTTTTTTAATATAATGATCTTGTGTGCTTGGCCAGAATTACTACTTTTTCACTCGAATAATGTGTTTGGAGTATTTACAATGTGCCAACACTCTAGGGAGACACAAAGGAAATAATAGTGAGTAAAAAAAAAGAAGACCTTGACCAGTGTTCATGGTACTTACAGGAGACAGACAAACTTTCATCAGATAATCATGCAAGTGTAAGATTACAACAATACTAACAGTTGCTAACATTTTTTGAGCATTTATTATGTGGTGGCACTGTTCCAAATCCTTTACTGATAATAACCTCATTTTATGTTCTTAATCACCCTATGAACAAAGTACTATTATTCTATATTGCACATGAGGAAAATTACAGTTATGGCACATAAGTGTATAATAACTCAATATCCACATATAACAAATTCTTATTGGTAGAGTCCTTAGATCAGTGACTAACTTGTAGTAAACATGTCTGAGTATTAGCTATTAACGATGGTGAGAGATTAAAATCCTATTGAGAAAAAAAAAAAAAAATCCTATTGAGAGAATCCTGTTAGAGACATTTGACTAGGAGCTATGATCTGAAGGAGAAGCAGGTATGAATGAGGCCAAGTGAGTGGTTGGGTGGCTGTTTTCCAAGCAAAGGTAGCAGCACATGCAAAGGCCAGGGGGAGGGGAGAACAGAGAGTAGGGGTGAGGGAGACCTAGAAGGCAGCCATTGTGATTGAAACACAGATGGGAGGGGGAGCATGATATTAGATGGGGATGCAGCTGAAAAGCTGCTAGATTCTGCAGGGGCCTGGCCATGTTGAAGATTTTAGTTTTTATGTAAAAGTCACTGAGGGGTTTTTAACAGGAGCTTATATGATCAGATATGCATTTTATATGATTATTCTGGCTACTAAGAGGAGAAAGGATTGGAGGAGGCTAAGAATGGATGAAAGTAGATGTTAGGAAGATTTTCCAGTAGTACAGGGGAGAGAAGATGGTAACTTAGACAAGTCTGTCCATCTAGTCAAGGCTATGGTTTTTCCAGTGGTCATATATGGATGTGAGAGTTGGACTGTGAAGAAGGCTGAACGCCAAAGAATGGATGCTTTTGAACTGTGGTGTTGGAGACGACTCTTGAGAGTCCTTTGGACTGCAAGAAGATCCAACCAGTCCATTCTGAAGGAGATCAGCCCTGGGATGTCTTTGGAAGGAATGATGCTAAAGCTGAAATTCCAATACTTTGGTCACCTCATGCGAAGAGTTGACTCATTGGAAAAGACTCTGATGCTGGGAGGGATTGGGGGCAGGAGGAGAAGGGGACGACCGAGGATGAGATGGCTGGATGGCATCACAGACTCGATGGACGCGAGTCTGAGTGAACTCTGGGAGTTGGTGATGGACAGGGAGGGCTGGTGTGCTGAGATTCATGGCGTTGCAAAGAGTCGGACACGACTGAGTGAGCGTCTGAACTGAACTGAACTGAACTGAATGAAAGTAGAGTTAGAAATCACTAGGTTTAATATAGAAAAATAGAATTTGTTAATGGATTAGGGAGATTAGGGGTTGAGGGACAAAACATCAGGGAAATGCCTAGGTTTTTGTATTACTATTCCCTGAAATAAAATTCATAGAGAAGACCAGGTTTTGAGGAAGAAAATCATGGGTTCAATTATACATACATTGAATTTGAGATCCCTCTGAGACTTCCAAGAAGCAATGACAAGTAATCAGAATTCAGAAGCATGGTCAAGGCCGAGGTCATTAATATAGAGTTGGTGGTAAAGTTTTAGGCGTGGACAAGAATATTCAGAAATAATAAGCAGAAAGAAAAGAATAGAAGGCCAAGAGCCAAGCTTTGAGAGATGTTTGAAGTTAATGCTTGAGTAGAGGATATGCTTATAAGGAGTCAGAAGAAGTGATCAGAAGTTTAAGAAAAAAACTGGGAGAGTATTGTCCTGGAAGCTGGGAGAAGACAGCATCTCAAGAAAGAAGAGTAATCAATTGTGTCAGTTGTTGGAAAGTCGTTAAGATAACTGGGAAATGTTGGGTTTGTTGACACCAAGATTCAGTGAGACAGAGGTGACCTTAATCAGAGTTTCTTCAGGGGTGTGATAGTGTGGGGCCACAGAGAATTGGCTGAACGGTGAGTGGAAGGAAAGGAAAGGAAGGCAGTTAGAGGAGCAGCAAGAAGGGAACCTAGGATCTAGGAAGGGTTTTGTTTTGTTTTCTTTAACAGAAAAAAAAAATGAGATTATTTAAAACTATTGAGAAGGATCCAGAGGGAAAAAATTTGAAAAAGATATATAGATGAAACCAGACTATAGTCTTCAGGAAAGTGTCCTGAGAGGACAGAGTGGAAGGAATCCAAAGCACAGGCAAAGAATTTGGCTCTAATTAAGAGGAAGGACAGCTTTTCATTACAACAGAAGGGAAGGAAAGCAGAATGGGTACAGGTGAAAGCAGGACTATAAGTTTAGTAGTAAGAAGGTGGGAAATGCCCATGCGATAGTTCCTATTTTCTCAGGCCAGTCAATTGAACTTCCACTGGAAAGAATTTATCTTGCCTTGTTATCAGTTAGATACAGTTTACATAAGTCATAAAATACCTCAAAAGCCATAAAAGGCTAGAATCAGATAACCTGGAAAGGTCTTCTCTGAAGAATGTGTAGCTTTCCATGGAAAACATCAGTTGTATTTTTTGCTTATTTCAGATTTCAGTACATTCGTCACCCCATAGGTTTGTGGGACCTGAGAGTATAAGCAGCACCATTTGGGTGGGACAACAGGAAAATAGCGTCCTCAAGGGAGAGTCAGATTTTGATAATGATAAGAAATTGAAGAGAACTTTTGACAACACAGGGGCTTTTGCAGGTTGTGGATAATTAGTTTCAGAGGGCACAGTGGAAGAGTTTGAAAGGTAGGGTGAAGCTGAGAGAAAGGCAACTATGTAGGGAGTAATATAGGCATAATAATACATTAGCACGTTGATTCTCAGTGGGGGAGGGGGTTGCCCTCCATACCTAAGCTTGTCAGATAAAACACCAGTAGTTAATTTTTTAATTTCAAATAAGAATAGTTTAACGATCCAAAAAGATACTTGCACCCCAATATTCATTGAAGCACTGTTTATAATAACCAAGACATGGAAGCAACCTTAATGTCCATTGACAAAGGAATGGATAAAGAAGAATGTGGTACATATATACAATGAAATATTACTCAGTCATTAAAAAGAATGAAGTAATGCCATTTGCCACAACATGGATGTACCTAGAGAGTGTCATACTGAGTGATGTAAATCAGACAGAGAAGGAGAAATATCTATGACATGAACTTCCAAAATAGAAGGACTCACAGACTTCTTAAAGGAGCCTATGGTTGTCAGGAAAGAGTGGCAAAGAACTGAAGGAAGAGACAGAGTATTTGGTATATATATAAAATGGATCCCTGCTATATTTAAAATGGATGACCAACAAGGACCTGCTGTATAGCACATGGAACTCTGCTCAAGGATATGTGGCAGCCTGGATGGGAGGGGCATTTGGGGGAGAATGGATGCATGTATATGTACAGCTGAGTTCCTTTGCTGTTCACCTGAAACAATCAGCGTTGTTAATCAGCTGTACCCCAGTACAAAAGAAAAGTTTAAAACACGAAGAATAGAGGTTTAAAAAAACAAGTATGTCATGTTTTTATTTTGCTAAATCTGGCAACCCTAAGGGAACGTTTGTCAGTGTTATATTGTCCTAATATATTATGTACAATCACAAAAATATTAAAATATAAAAACTAAAGAATGAGGGCTTCCCTGGTGGTAGAGTGAATAGAATCCATCTGCCAATGCAGGGGACATGGGTTTGATCCCTGGTCCAGGAAGATTCCACATGCTGAGGAGCAACTAAACCTGTGCACCACAGCTACTGAGCCCAAACTCTAGAGCCCTTGGGCCACAGCTACTGAGGCCCAAGCACCTAACAGCCCATGCTCCACAGCAAGAGAAACCATCTTAATAAGTCCCCACTCACCACAACTAGAGAAAGCCCACTCGCAGCAACACAGACCCAGTGCAACCAAAAAAACTACAGGATGAGATGAAACTGAAATAAACACACTATTGTAAAATATAAAAGTTTGTTTATTATCTATACAAAAAGTCCTTTTTACTCCCATGGACATTATTTTTTAAATCAAGGGCAATCTGATTGCTTTGCTTTTGAAATGGTGGTTTAACACTATGATGTTATGATTTCAAAAGTTTGTCTCTATGATCTGACTGCTACTTGGTTTTAATGGAAATGAAACTCACAAAAATATATAAAGGATCCAAATGAAAAAACACCTGGTAGAATTCCATGGACAGAGGAGCCTGGTGGGCTACAGTTCATGGTGTCACAAAGAGTCGGACACGACTGAGCGACTTAAGGCATCACCACCACCACAGAGTTTATGAAGGGCTCATACCTCCAGCGTAGAACATCTGTCTTAACAGAATCTTGAGCTGGAATACTGTTTTGTTTTATTCTTGCTATTTTCCCTCATTACATAAATGTATTTAACTATGGTGAGGATTTTTTTCATTGTTGTTGTTTTGGTAAGGTTTTTGCTTTTTAATCCTACAAAGGCCTGGGTAAGTCTGGAATATGATTGAGCCCAAAATTTCTCATTTCCTAATGCTGAGATTATAATGAGCCAAATAAGTTACCAACTGAGGCCATGAACTTTCATTCTCTGGGGATTTTTAAAAGTGGGTTCAAATTTCAACAGCTAGCTGGGTAGATGCTTGGCCCTACCTGAAGGTAAGGGGACTTCAGATTAGCTTTTATCTCGAGAAGACAGTCCAGCAGTCATTTAAAAATAAGTTTCTAAAAATACCTGTTTTTTTGGCTGCTTTGTGGTGTCAGCTGTGATTCCTACCAGCTGTAACTTCTGTTGTTCAATCTCTTGGTTGTGTTCAACTCTTTGCGACCCCATGGACTGCAGCATGCCAGGCTTCCCTGTCCATCACTAACTCCTAGAGCTTGCTCAAACTTACCTCCATTGAATCAGTGATGCCATCCAACCATCTCATCCTCAGTCATCCCCTTCTCCTCCTGCCTTCAATCTTTCCCAGCATCAGGGTCTTTTCCAATGAGTTGGCTCTTTGCCATCAGGTGGCCAAAGTACCGGAGCGTCAGCTTCAGCATCATTCCTTCCAGTGAATATTCAGGGTTGATTTCCTTTAGGATGGACTGGTTTGATCTCCTTGCTTCTCCAGCCCCACAGTTGGAAAGTGTCAACTTTGGACAAGATCTAAAGCAGATTCGTGGTTCTTGTTGTACTCTCCATGCTCTGCTCTGTACCAGTAATGCATGTGTAGTCCTAGCAGGAGCAGCTTCCCGGTAGTCACGTGGGTATAGGTTTATTATCCCCTGAATAACACTTGCCAGCTCTCTGCTCCATCCTGCTGCTGCTCTTTGAGACTGGAGCGCACCAACCACCTCCCCCGGGATGTGCCGGCTTCGCAGCAGTCTGCCTGAGGGGCTGCCTGAGACGAGCTTTCACCACTAGTGTTTACCTGCACCTTCCACTGGGGATAGAGCTCAGGCAGTATCTCTGCCTAAGCTGCAATGGACAAAGGTCAAACAAGCACTTGACTCCATCCCCCCTCCCAACCCCGGTGGGGAAGATAAACCATAAAGAGGACATCATTACCAACCCTTCAGGTGAGGAGAGGGAATTTTGCTCCATTCAGAAGCCAGTCCCTGTCCTTTTAAATTTAGTTGTTATTTTTTTTAATGTTATTGACATAGAGTTGGTTTACAATGTTGTATTAATTTCTGCTGTACAGCAAAATGAGTCAGTTACACATATGTATATATTCATATTCTTTTCCATTATGGTTTATTACAGGATACTGAATATAGTTCAGTATAAGACCGTGTTTACTCTGTATATGAGAGTTACCATTCTAAGTGAACAGTTCGGTGGCATTTAGTACATTCACCTGCTGTGCAGCCATCACACCTGTTTAGTTCCAGAACATTTTCATCTCCCCAGACGGAAACCTCAGATGCTTTGAGCGGACGCCCTAGCTCCCCTCCCCTCCCCACCTCCCCGCCAGCTGCCCGCCCACTCTTCTGTCTCCGTGTAGTTGCCTGTTCCAGACACTTCATGTAAATGAAACCAGAGAAGACGTGGCCTACTGGGTTGGCGCCTTTCACTCGCCCTAAGGTGTTCAAGGTTCTTCCATGTTGTGCCTGTGTCAGTACTTCATTCCTTGTTATGGCTGAATAATATTCTACTGTATGGCTAGACCACACGTGGTTTATCCACACAGCAATTGATAGGTACCTATCTGGACTATTATGAATAACGCTGCTGCAGACGTTGGTGTACAAGGGTCCAAGTCCATTTTTGGTTCTTTGGGCTATTATGTAACCTAGGAGTGGAACGGCTAGGTGAGATAGCAGTTCCACATTGAAGTTCCTGAAGAACCATGGTGGCACCATTTTACAGGCCCACCAGTGATGTGCTAAGGTTCTAATCTCTCCACATCCTCTCCAAGACTTGTCATTATTTGCTCTCGGTTTTCTTATAGCTGTCCTAGTAGATGCTACGTGCTATTTCTTTGTGGTTCTGATTTGCATTTCCCTAATGACTAGTGATGCTGAGTATCTTCTCTTGTGCTCACTGACCATGGTGTTTCTTCTTCAGATAATGTATCCAAATCCTTTGTCTGTTTTTGGTTTGGCTTGTCTGTCTTTCTGCTGTGGAGTTGGGATTATTGATACATTCTGGGTACTAGGCCCTTAACCAGATACTCGATTTTTAAATGCTTTCATTCTGTGATTGTCCTTTCACTTTCGTAAAAAGATTTCCATTGGAGTATAGTTGATTTACAATGTTGTATGAGTTTCATGTGAACAGCAACATGATTCAGTTATATATATATATATATATATATATATATATATATATGTTTATTTATTTATATATATACTTTATATGTGTATAATTACAGAACACTGAGTAAGTAGAGTGCTTTGTGCTATACAGTGAGTCCTTGTTAGTTACCTATTTGATATACAATAGTGTGTACATGTTAATCCAAATCTCCTAATTTATCACTTTCCCCCAAGTTTCCCCTTTGTTAATCTTCAGTGTGATTTTGAGATCTGTGAGGCTGCTTTATAACTAAGCTCATTTGTATCATTTTTATTAGTTTCCTCATCTAAGTGATATGATATTTGTCTTTGTCTAACTTACCTCAGTTGATGTGATCATCTCCAGGTCTGTCCATTTTGCTGCTGATGGCACTGTTTTGGATTTTATTTGGTGGGGGGGGCTCCAAAATCGCTGCAGATGGTGACTGCAGCCATGATATTAAAAGATGCTTACTCGTTGGAAGGAAAGTTATGACCAACCTAGACAGCATATTAAAAAGCAGAGACATTACTTTGCCAACAAAGGTCCGTCTAGTCAAGCTATGGTTTTTCCACTGGTCATGTATGGATGTGAGAGTTGGACTCTGAAGAAAGCTGAGCACCAAAGAATTGATGCTTTTGAACTGTGGTGTTGAAGAAGACTCGAGAGTCCCTTGGACTGCAAGGAGATCCAGCCAGTCCATTCTGAAGGAGATCAGCCCTGGGATTTCTTTGGAAGGAATGATGCTAAAGCTGAAACTCCAGTACTTTGGCCACCTCATGTGAAGAGCTGACTCATTGGAAAAGACCCTGATGCTGGGAGGGATTGGGGGCAGGAGGAGAAGGGGATGACAGAGGATGAAATGGCTGGATGGCATCACTGACTCGATGGGCATGAGTCTGAGTGAACTCCTGGAGTTGGTGATGGACAGGGAGGCCTGGCGTGCTGTGATTCATGGGGTCGCAAAGAGTCGGACACGACTGAGCGACTGAACTGAACTGAACTGAGAGCACATCGTGAGAAACGCCAGGCTGGATGAAGCACAAGCTGGAATCAGGATTGCTGGAGAAATATCAATAACCTCAGATACACAGATGACACCACCTGTATTGCAAAAAGCAAAGAACTAAGAGCCTCTTGATGAAAGTGAAAGAGGAGAGTGAAAAAGTTGGCTTAAAGCTCAACATTCAGAAAATGACAATCATGGCATCCGGTCCCATCACTTCATGGCAAATAGATGGGGAAACAAAGAAAACAATGACAGACTTTATTTTGGGGGGCTCCAAAATCACTGCAGATGGTGACTGCAGCCATGAAATTAAAAGACACTTGATCCTTGGAAGAAAAGTTATTACCAACGTAGATAGCATATTAAAAAGGAGAGTTATTACTTTGCCAACAAAGGTCCATCTAGTCAAAGCTATGGTTTTTCCAGTAGTCATGTATGGATATGAGAGTTGGACTAGAAAGAAAGCTGAGCGCCTAAGAACTGATGTTTTTGAACTCTGGTGTTGGAGAAGACTCTTGAGAGTCCCTTGGACTGCAAGGAGATCCAACCAGTCCATTCTGAAGGAGATCAGCCCTGGGATTTCTTTGGAAGGAATGATGCTAAAGCTGAAACTCCAGTACTTTGGCCACCTCATGTGAAGAGCTGACTCATTGGAAAAGACCCTGGATGAGATGGCTGGATGGCATCACCGACTCAATGGACGTGCGTTTGAGTGAACTCCGGGAGTTGGTGATGGACAGGGAGGCCTAGCATGCTGCAGTTCATGGGGTTGCAAAGAGTTGGACATGACTGAGTGACTGAACTGAACTGATAATGTACACATAGACATATAGACAGACACAATCAGAGATCTCATTAGCTTCATTTTTAAAACAATCATGAATCAGGTATTACAATATAAAACTCACTAGTTTATAACAGTTGGAATAAGTTAAGTTTACTCATTTGAGTTCCAAAAGGATTCTTTTTCCTTTTACTTTTTTCCCAGTCTCAGGAATCAGAGATGGTCTAGACAGGATAAGAATTCCTGAGAACCCTGGTAGAACATTTACATCTCAAGACATAGAAAGAGAAATGCAAGCTCCTCTAAAAGGACTTGTTCTCTTAAGGTCAGAGTTCTGAAAAAATAGTATAACAAGCTGGCTTTCTCTAATTCTAACTGCATATGCAAAAACTGGTATTGGAATGTCAAAAGATCCCCTTTTTAGCCACTTTCAGAGCACGATTTTCTTTAACTCCTAATTAAGTACTTGTAAGTATAAGTTTCCCTTGTACATAAACCTGGCAGAGGTATTAGTTGGAGACTGGCCTTCTGATGTCCCAAAGCTCAACATTCAGAAAACTAAGATCTTGGCATCCAGTCCCATCACTTCATGGCAAATAGATGGGGAAACTGGAAACAGTGGCTGACTTTATTTTGGGGGGCTCCAAAATCACTGCAGTGGTATTAGTTGGAGACTGGCCTTCTGATGTCCCAAAGCTCAACATTCAGAAAACTAAGATCTTGGCATCCAGTCCCATCACTTCATGGCAAATAGATGGGGAAACTGGAAACAGTGGCTGACTTTATTTTGGGGGGCTCCAAAATCACTGCAGATGGTGATTGCAGCCATGAAATTAAAAGACACTTACTCCTTGGAAGGAAAGTTATGACCAACCTTGACAGCATATTAAAAAGCAGAAACATTACTTTGCCAACAAAGGTCTATCTAGTCAAGGCTATGGTTTTTCCAGTGGTCATGTAGGATGTGAGAGTTGGACTATAAAGAAAGCTGAGTGCTGAAGAACTGATGCTTTTGAACTGTGGTGTTGGAGAAGACTCTTGAGAGTCCCTTGGACTGCAAGGAGATCCAACCAGTTCATCCTAAAGGAGATCAGTCCTGAATATTCATTGGAAGGACTGATGTTGAAGCTGAAACTTCAGTACTTTGGCCACCTGATGTGAAGGGCTGACTCATTGAAAAGACCCTGATGCTGGGAAAGATTGAGGGTAGGAGGAAAGGGGGACGACAGAGGATGAGATGGTTAGGTGGCATCAGTGACTCAATAGACATGGGTTTGGGTGGACTCTGGGAGTTGGTGATGGACAAGGAGGCCTGGCGTGCTGTGGTCCATGGGGTTGGAAAGAGTCAGACATGACTGAGCGACTGAACTGAACTGAACTGTTTATCAAAGACATTAGGCCAGCCTCCCAGCTAATCACACCAGTCCAGATCTTTCACTGTGTTTCAGCTGAGCAAATCCCAGAGTATTCCAATCAGGTTCCCCAGGATTTTTTTCAACTGGGAGGCATTTTCACCTAGTGTCTTTCAACTGGGTTCTCTCAGTATCTTTCAACTGGGAAGTCAAGTACTTGTGTTACATCACCAAATAAGAGGTTGGAGAAGCAGGAAAAACTCACCCAGATTCATCTGGACTTGCCAAGGAGTCAGATGGGCAAAAGAGCCTGCTGGTACCAAGGCTTGTGATCCTTGTAGAGTTCAGGCAAAGGAGAGAAGTCTGCTCTAGGATCCTTCACAGTTGCCAAAGCTTGTCAACTGAATAAAAGTGCACAACATGAGAGCTGTGAGTTTCAGTTTCACTGAGGAACTTACTGAGGAATATAGCCCAGGATACAGTCTCTCAAATAGGTTTCAGGCACTGCTCCAAAGAGGTAAGGGGAGAGGTCAGTATATTCGTGATTTTGGAGAAGGGATATGGGCAATTAAACACATGTCTCAGTAGAATGCTACTGCTAGTCATGGGGCACAAAGATCTCAGTTAATGATTTTAGTGCTTCCAAAGTATGGGAATATACAACAATAAAATTGGGTTCATAACATTTTCTCTTGAAAATATCTGACTATCTGTAGCCTTTTTCTGATAGTTTTCCCAGCACACAGAGTGCCTCATTCCTGATCCAGGGGGTGTTGAAGGTCAGTGACTAATGACCTAGTCCTTATAGAGTTTAATGGTGAGTGACATTCTCTAACTGGCAATATATTACACTAAATGCATATTGCATTGTTCTTCACTTGGTCCTTAAAGCAAACTGTATAATTTATTACTATAATTTTATAGATAGGGGAACTTGGGTTAAAGGGGTTAATTAATTTGTCCAAGGTCACACACCCAACAAGTGATAATGCTGGGGTTTGCCCCTAAGTATGGCTTCCAACCTTCTCGCCTTCTCTCTTACTCTGACATTTTCAGCTAAAATTCCCTGGGTTTCTCATGGCACTTTAATGTGTGTGAGTCATTTGTGCACAATCCAGGATGTGTTTCCTGGGTAGGAGATGCAAAACCTACTTGGCATTTGAGGTCAGTACATTACAGGAATAAATTGTGCTTGCGTCTAGGCTTTTAAGTGTCTGAATGACTGAGAGTTTGTCTTCAAAGGGAAAAAATAACAGCCTTGTAAAACAGGATTACCAGCGCAGAGCTTAGCGTCTTAGAATCTTTAAGCCTCAGCACACAGAGAGCAGAAGAGAAAATATGTTTCTAGGTACAAGAGAACTAATAAGCTCCAAAGGAAAGAGCCTGTCCTTTTGCTTAGCAACACCAAAAGCTGATTATAGTGCTTCCTCTCTGGGCAAAAGGCAGAAAAACCAAGTGATGAAAAGATACCATCTCGTTCAACAGGCACTTAAAGCATTATCACGCATGCCACTTTGCCAAAAATAGTCTCCATGTTAAACACTAACCTTAGTTGAACATCAAGTGTCTTATGCATGCTGGGTGCTCAACAGACCCACAGTCTCAGAATAATTTTTATCACCACCTAACATAGCTGTGTACAAATACAGATGAGAAAGCAAGGCCAGGAGAGGAACAAGTGGCCCGAGGTCACACAGTTCTTTTCAGTAGAGCTGAGACAGAGCCTAGGTCTGTGGCCGGTAACAACCCTGGACTCCGAAGTCAGACTGCCTCAATCAGTTGAGGCAAATTTAAGAGTTGAGGGTTCAGCTCTTACATTTAGTGAGAGTTACCCAAGCCAGTGTACTTGATCATGCCTGACTCATAGAGTTATAGTGAAGAGTCCTGTAATAATACAAAGGAAAGTCCAGCCACGTGGTACATGAGCTCTCTGTAAGATCACTACTCCTAATGCTGTTATTCTAACCAGATTCTCTGAGCACCCTCTACCACACAGCTTGACAGGTCTTTCTTTTTTTTACAGATTTTTTTTTGTTTTATGTGGATGATTTTTAAAGTCTTTACTGAATTTGTTACAATATTGCTTCTTTTTTTTTTTTTAAGCTTTGGTTTTTAGCTTCAAAACGTGTGGGATCTTAGCTCCCCAACTCAGGATTGAACCTGCACCCCTTGCATTGGAAGGTGAAGCCTTTACCACTGGACCACCGGGGAAGTCCTGTGACAGCTCTTTCAACAGTGTATTGAAGGCTACCAGACTCAGGCACTCCAAAGTATAACTGTTTGGCACATGGATTATTTTGAGCTACAGGGGACTTCCTTCACAGCTCAGGTGGTGAAGAATCTGCCTGCAATGCAGGAGACCCTGGTTCGATTCCTGGGTCAGGAAAATCCGCTGAAGAAGGGATAGGCTATCCACTCTAGTATTCTTGGGCTGCCCTTGTGGCTCAGCTGGTAAAGAATCCACCTGCAATGCGGGAGACCTAGGTTCAATCCCTGGGTTGGGAAGATCCCCTGGAGAAGGGAATGGCTACCCACTCCAGTATTCTGGCCTGGAGAATTCCATGAACTGTATAGTCCATTGGGTCACACACGAGCAACTTTCACTTTCACAGAGAATTAAGAACCAACAATTCAAATGCAGGGCAAAAGTGTTCCATCCTTGGTTAGGGAACTAAGATCCCACATGCCATGTGGTGAGGCCACAAAATAAAAAGAAAAGAGAAAAATGCATATATATGGAATTTAGAAAGATGGTAATGATGACTCTATATGCAAGACAGCAAAAGAGATACAGATATAAATAACAGACTTTTGGACTCTGTGGGAGAAAGTGATGGTGGGATGATTGGAGAGAATAGCACTGAAACATATGTATTACCATATGTGAAATAGATGACCAGTCCAAGTTCAATGCATGAAACGGCACTCAAAGCCAGTGCACTGGGACGATCCAGAGATCCAGATGGGATGCAGAAGAAGGTGGGCGAGGGGTCCAGGATGGGGGATCCATGTTCACCCGTGGCTGAGTCACGTCAATGTATGGAAAGCCCACCACAATACTGTAAAGTAATTAGCCTACAATTAAAATAAATAAATTAATTAAAAAATAAAGAGGAAATTTCCATTTGTAAAGTTGCTTCAGTGTCAGGAAGACAGCCACCTCCACAAACAACTCTCATCATCTGAGACCCTTAACTGCACAATACATTTCCTCCCTTCAACTTCTCCTAATTTGCCTTTACTCTCCCAGAAGTGCTGAACTTTTTCGCTGTGTTTAGTCTAAAGCAGTATTTAAGCCTCAGTCACTCGGCTATGACTGAAGCGACTTAGCAGCAGCAGCAACACTTGGCCACAATCTCCAGTATATTTTCCTTATGAAACTCAAACACATCTTAATTCCTACAAGTCTTTTGTCAGTTTAATTCCCAAGGCCCTTCTCAGGTGGCACAGTGGCAAAGAATCCACCTGCCAACCCAGGAGACGCAAAAGTCATGGGTTTGATCCCTGGGCTGGGAAAATCTCCTGGAGCAAGAAATGGCAACCCACTTTAGTATTCTTGCCTGGAGAATCCTGTGGGCAGAGGAGCCTGGCAGGCTATGGTCCATAGGGTCACAAAGAGGTGGACATGACTGAGCAACTGCACGTGCACACACACACACACACACACACACACACACACACACAGCTGGAGAACCTAGCTGGGTAGAAGAAAAAGGTTTCTGCCTCCTATACAGTCCGCTTGAAATAAAGTATTTGTTGGGCTTACCTATTAAGGAGAAAATTCTGGGTTATTTTTAAGTACTCCTGCCAAACTTGTAACCTAGCAGACCCTATGGGACCCTCCTGGAAGAGGACCACCCACTCCCCCATGTCCTCTGTCTACTTCTTATCTGCAGAGGAACTTTAGCCTCCTAGGCCTTCCCTAAGTTTCAAAGAGTGAATTTAATCAGAGAAGGGAGAAAACACAGAAAAAGGAAAACAGTCAAACAAAACAAAATAATAATAGTTTAGCCATTAAATAAAGTCAAGGAACTAAAGATTCCTTTAGTTCCTTCTCAAGGGCTTCAGATACTATTCTCAGCCATACACTTTAAGTTATTTTGCAGATACTGAAATCCTTACCAGGTAGAAGTTAACCATATGCTGCCCACAAGCACATAGACCCCAGACTGATTGGATCCAGAGGCTGATGATGGTAACTCCCAGTTTCCTATCAACCCATCAGAAGAGGAAGAACGTTCAGGAGCTAATCACAAACCCCATAACCCCTCTCCCTCACCCAGTCTTTAAAAACCTTTGGCCAAAAGCCTGCACGAAGTTTGGGCCTTTTAAGCACCAGAGGTCCTGGACTCCTTCCTGCTGCTGCTGCTGCTGCTAAGTCACTTCAGTCATGTCCAACTCTGTGCGACCCCATAGATGGAAGCCCACCAGGCTCCCCTGTCCCTGGGATTCTCCAGGCAAGAACACTGGAGTGGGTTGCCATTTTCTTCTCCAATGCATGGAAGTGAAAAGTGAAAGTGAAGTCACTCAGTCGTTTCTGACTCTTAGCGATCCCATGGACTGCAGCCTACCAGGCTCCTTTGTCCATGGGATTTTCCAGGCAAGAGTACTGGAGTGGGGGGCCATTGCCTTCGGACTCCTTCCTAATAAGTACCTTATATAAACACTGCACTTTCCTTCATCACCACTAGGTGTCAGTAGATTGCCTTTACTGCTGAACTGCAGGCTAGGGGACCCAAGTTTGGTGCCCTAACAAAACCAATAGAAAGTTGTCAGCAACCAGAACTTTAAACTGGAATATTTTGTCACAACCTAAACTTGAACTAGGTTCATTCAGGGATGTTATCAAGAGAAAGACTGCAGGACGGGGCAGACAGCTTCCTTACAGGAGGTTCATGTGTGGCAGTTTCATCCGGGAGTCGTGTGAGCCAGGCAATTTGTAAGCAGGTCTTGGTCCTGGTGCTTGCAAATATGGACTATGCAGGAAGGACGGGAGAACAATCTTATTTTCCGAAAGATCAGGCCAAATCCTGGGCCCTAGGGTCTGTGCAAGTTCAGGGCAGAAGTGCAGTAGTCTGAAGTCTATAGTGTGAAGTTGTTTCCTCATCTATTTGCCATTAAGTGAAGGGATGCCATGATCTTAGTTTTTAAATGTTTTGTAAATGTTAAAAACATGATCTTAGTTTTTAAATGTTGAGCTTTAAACCAGGTCACTCTCCTCTTTCACCTTCATGGAGGGGCTCTTTAATTCCTCTTCCCTTTCTGCCATTAGGGTGGTGTCGTTTGCATATCTGAGGTCATTGATATTTCTCTGGGCAATCTTGATTCCAGCTTGTGCTTCATCCAGCCCGGCATTTTGCATGATGTGCTCTTTTCTGGACATTATTTTAGAAAAGCCTAAATTTAGGATTTCATCCTAGCAATTTGTTAGCGCACTTCCTAGAGTGGGGATGAAAGAAAGCACAAATGGTGGCAAGAAAGCCTCGTTCCTGAACAGATTATGTTCTAAGGTGCAGAGTCTGTAGTACAGCCCACCACGCACTCCCTCACCTACAAGCTTCCTCATCTCTGTAGCTCACTTTTGCATTTTTATTTTACAGATTATATGGCCACATTAACAGAAGTCTTAAAAAGGTAAAAGTTGGCCTAACATTCTGCAAACAAATTAAACTCTTGTTTGAGGTAATTGGTGTTTTCTTTCTAGATTCCACATTCATATTATATGATTTATGTAGTTTTACTTGTAGTTGAATTTGAGAACTGTCCACTAACTTATGCTCTCTTTTCCCAAAATTTTTGTTGTCAGTCTAAGAGTAGAAAATCAAAAGTATATTGCTTTGCAGGTGAAACTTCTCTTGAAATTATTCTATTTAAACTAATTACTGGAAAGTTGTTCATTAATGTAAAATTATGAATAATGAGAGAAGAGAAAATGCCATCAATTTTCCCATTCAGAAGGGATTTCTTTGAGGTTAGATTATTCTCACATGAGAGAGAGAGAGGAGAGAGAAGAAATGACCAACTTAGAATAAGTTCAAACTTACGTTGGAAAATCAAAAGCCCTTTCTAAGTGCCTCTCTTATAAATAATTATATTAAAATAGCAAAACAAATAGAGTACAAATTTATTTGTTCCCAAATATATACCCTTGAACTTTTGTTATCATGTAAAAAATTATCCATTTGCCATTGGTTGGAATTTTAAAAGGAAGCTAGTGTATAGAATAGGATAGGTTTTGGCATTGAGCGAGGGCGAATAAATGGGTCCCCTAATACTGCCTACAGAGTGTAGCAGCAACTTTCTGAGGTCACATTCTGATTTTGGATGGCTATCCTTTCCCTCAAGGAGATCCAAGACTCTGGAGATGTGCCTATTTCATTCAGTAGTGAATGAGACTTACCTTTGCACGACAGACTCTAGTTAAAATCCGCCACCAGCTATTGACAAATTATTACAGGCACTGGACCTTCAGAGACCTTTGAAACCAGGTACAGGCCTGGCTGTTAAGAACATAGACCAGGGTACTATGTAGCATACATTACGTGAGGAAAATGACGTTAGTATTTGCTCAGTGGTTTCAGTAATTTGTTGTCCACTAGATTGTAGGGGTGAGAAACATCTGGAAAGTTCTCAGAAAGTAATGGTTTATGGGGAGAGAAGATGAGAGTAGGATTACCAGATTTAGGAGGTAATGAATAAAACATGAGAGGTAAGCTTGGAATCATGAACTTTTGCTGTTGTCTTGGCAGGAGATGAGGTATAAGAGTGTCCTGGGCCTGCACTGAAGTGAATCAGCTATGGGGAGATGGTGAAGTGACGACACAGGGGAATCACCATTTGGGTTTGGTATCAAGAAACAATCAAAGAAGAAAAGTAAAAAAAAAGAAAGACACTTCCGTGGGCATCCCAGTGGTTAACACTGAATTTCCAATGCAGGGGGTGCAGATTCAACCTCTTGTGAGGGAACTGAAATCCCACAGGCTGCAAGGTGTGACCTAAAAAATTAAAAAGAAAAAAGAGAAAAGAAAACATCAAAGTAATTTAGCCAGAGAATCCCATTTGCAGAGTGTGTCTGTGTGTTAACTCTTCATAGCTGAGGATACTGTGTTGGATAGTTACAGATACCACTTCCAACATTCCTCTGTCTGGGCTTTGTTCTCCTGTGAACCAAACGTGAGCCCTCAGGCAATTCCTTGACCTCTGATTCTGTCACAGTGTGATAAGGTCCTGTGTCCCAAGCCCAGGGTTTGTTTTATCTGAAACCCATGCAGTCCTTTGGTCCCTAATCTGTTAACTGGGCTGACCATCACAGGGCAGAAGGTGTGGGTGAGAAGAGATGGTTCACTTCCCCTCGAGGACAGTGGACAAGCTTAAAAGAGAGGTCAGACCACAAGGGGAAATCCAGCCAGCCCCTGGGGACACAGGGAAGGGTGTACTGACAGCAGACTTCTGGAAAGAGGACAGGAGGTGCCACCAGTGGTTCCACTGCAGCCACAGAACCGGGGTTGGGGCAGAACGGGGAGGAGTGAGGTGATGGAACAACATCAGGCAGGCAGAACGACTCAGCCGAGTAATTAGAAGGGAAATGTCTTGTTATCGTTCTTGATTTTGTGAGTATGTATATGTGTGTGTGAGAGAGAGGAGAATGCGCTACGTTTTAAACAAGAGAGATAGGTGATATTTACTTTTGATTCTGGTAAGATCTTTTCTATGATCATAAGAAATTCACATGACGGTAAGTGGAGCAATGATGCTGGACCTCATTCGCAGTTTCAAAGAGTTGAAAAGGGACATCTGGAGAATCATTCTCTTCTTTAAAAAATTTTAGTTTTGTTTTATTTTTATTTTTAATGCAGCATGTGGGATCATAGTTCTCTGCTGCTACTGCTGCTGCTGCTAAAGCGCTTCAGTTGTGTCTGACTCTGTGCAACCCCATAGACAGCAGCCCACCAGGCTCCCCTTTCCCTGGGATTCTCCAGGCAAGAACACTGGAGTGGGTTGCCATTTCCTTCTCCAATGCATGAAAGTGAAAAGTGAAAGTGAAGTCACTCAGTCGTGTCCAACTCTTAGCGGCCCCATGGACTGTAGCCTACCAGGCTCCTCCGTCCATGGGATTTTCCAGGCAAAAGCCCTGGCATAGGGCACCATTGCTTCCTTTGCTTTTCCCTCATAGGTTATTACAAAATATTGGAGTTCCCCATGCTTTACAGTAGGTCCTTGTTGTTTACCTAATTTATATATATATATATATATATATAGAGAGAGAGAGAGAGAGAGAGAGAGAGACAGCGCCATTCTCTTAATAAGAGAGGAAAATGCTAGTCACAGTAAGATCAGAGGTCCTACATGACTGATGTCATCTGGCCTTGTTACACAGGTCTGGCTGTTTCTAATCTAAGCCTATTATTCTTCATTGTGTTTAGTATAACGGACCTTGCTGCAGTGGAGTGAGGGAACCAGGGGCAGCTGTGCCATAGGGGCCTTTGTGGAAAGTACTTGGTAATACGAACAGCAGCATTATCAGTTTTGGAGGTACCCTCCTCTTTTCCTTTTGCACTGCCTTTCTCTGGGATTGGAATGAAAAGTGAACTTTTCAGTCCTATGGCCACTGCTGAGTTTTCCAAATTTGCTGGCATATTGAGTGCAGCACTTTCACAGCATCATCTTTCAGGATTTGAAATAGCTCAGCTGGAATTCCATCACCTCCAGTAGCTTTGTTTGTTGTGATGCTTTCTGAGACCCACTTGACCTCACACTCCAAGATGTCTGACTCTAGGTAAGTGATCACACCATTGTGGTTTCTGGGTCTTTGAGATCTTATTTGTATAGTTCTTCTGTGTATTCTTGCCACCTCTTCTTAATGTCTTCTGCTTCTGTTAGGTCCATACCATTTCTGTCCTTTATTGAGCCCATCTTTGTATGAAATGTTTCCTTGGTATCTCTAATTCTCTTGAAGAGATCTCTAGTCTTTCCCATTCTATTGTTTTCTTCTATTTGCAATGTTCGTTTAGGAAGGCTTTCTTATCTCTCTTTTCTATTCTTTGGAACTGTACGTTCAGATGGGTATATTTTTCATTCTCCTTTGCCTTTCACTTGTCTTCTTAGCTATCTGAAAGGGCTACTCAGACAACCATTTTGCCTTGTTGCATTTCTTCTTCTTGGGGATGATTTTGATCATCTCCTCTGTTCTGTTTACCCACTCCAGTATTCTTGCCTGGAGAATCCCAGGGATGGGGGAGCCTGGTGGGCTGCCGTCTATGGGGTCACACAGAGTTGGACACGACTGAAGCGACTTAGCAGCAGCAGGCACTCTATTGGGCTTCCCTGATAGCTCAGTTGGTTAAGAATCTGCCTCCAGTGCAGGAGACCCTGGTTCGATTCCTGGGTCAGGAAGATCCCCTGGAGAAGGGAAAGGCTACCCGCTCCAGTGTTCTGGCCTGGAGAATCCCATGGACTACAGTCCATGGGGTTGCAAGGAGTCAGACACAACTGAGCAGCTTTCACTTTGGGCTTCCCTGGTGGCTCAGAGGTTAAAGCGTCTGCCTCCAATACAGGAGACCCAGGTTCGATCCCTGGGTCAGGAAGATCCCCTGGAGAAAGAAATGGCAATCCACTCCAGTGTTCTTGCCTGGAGAATCCCATGACCGAGAAGCCTAGTAGGTTACAGTCCACGGGGTCGCAAAGAGTTGGACACAACTGAGCGACTTCACCTCACCTCACCAGGCACTCTATCAGATCTAATCCCTTGAATCTATTTGTAACTTCCATTGTATAATCCCCGATGGCTCAAATGGTAAAGAATCTGCCTGCAATGATAGAGACCTGGGTTTGATACCTGGGTTGGGAAGATCCCTTGAAGAAGGGCATGGCAACACACTCCAGTATTCTTGCCTGGAGAATCCCCATAGACAGAGGAGGCTGGTGGGCTATAGTCCATGAGAGTCTTAAAGTGTCGGACATACTGAGCAACTAAGCACAGCACTGTATAATCATAAGGGATTTGATTTAAGTCATACCTAAATGGTCTAGTTGTTTTCCTTACTTTCTTCAACTTAAGTCTGAATTTTATAATAAGGAGTTCATGATATGAGCCCCAGTCAGCTCCTGATAAGGTCCATCTAGTCAAGGCTATGGTTTTTCCAGTAGTCATGTATGGATGTGAGAGTTGGACTGTGAAGAAGGCTGAGCGCCGAAGAATTGATGCTTTTGAACTGTGGTGTTGGAGAAGACTCTTTAGAGTCCCTTGGACTGCAAGGAGATCCAACCAGTCCATTCTGAAGGAGATCAGCCCTGGGATTTCTTTGGAAGGAAGGATGATAAAGCTGAAACTCCAGTACTTTGGCCACCTCATGCAAAGAGTTGACTCATTGGAAGACTCTGATGCTGAATGGGATTGAGGGCAGAAGGAGAAGGGGACGACCGAGGATGAGATGGCTAGATGGCATCACTGACTGATGGACATGAGTCTGAGTGAACTCTGGGAGATGGTGATGGACAGTGAGGCCTGGTGTGCTACGATTCATGGTGTCACAGAGAGTCGGACACGCCTGAGCGACTGAACCGAACTGTTAGAGCGTCTCTATCTTCAGCTGCAAAGAATATAATCAATCTGATTTTGGTATTGACCATCTGGTGATGTCCATGTGTAGAGTCATCTCTTGTGTTGTTAGAAGAGGGTGTTTTCTATGACCTAAAGGAAATCAACTCTGAATATTCATTGGAAGGACTGATGATGAAGCTGAAGCTCCAATACTTTGGCCACCTGATATGAAGAGACTGACTCATTAGAAAAGACCCTGATGCTGGGAAAGATCGACGGCAGGAGGAGAAGGGGATGAAGAGAATGAGATGGTTGGATAGCATCATGGACTCAACGGACATGAGTTTGAGCAAGCTCCGGGAGATGGTGAAGGACAGGGAAGCCTGGCGTGCTGCAGCGCATGGTTCACAAGGAGTCAGACACGACTGAGCGACTGAACAACAACAATTCCTCTTTTCGAGGCACTGTGCTATGACCTGAGTTTGTAGAGTTGAAATAAAAGCAGAAATAAAAATAGATGTGAGCTCTGTTCCCAATGAAGCTGAAACCCATCTGTTAAAAAAAAATTTTTTTTTCTGTCCATCCTCTCCTGGTCTTCTGTGGGCACTGTGTAGCCCCACTAAGCACTTACAAGGGTGAAGTGCCTGATTCTGCAAAAGGATTTTGCTGTCCTGAGGATGTTCACAAGAATGGCTCTGCCTTGGGTTCTTTTTTTTCCCGACTGCACCCTGAGACATGCGGGATCATAGTTCGCCAACAGGGATTGAAGCTGTGCCCCCTTGGATTGGAAGTATGGAATCTTAACCACTGGACTACCAGGGAAGTCCCAGGATGGCTCTGCCTTTGAACCATGGGAGAAGACGCAGGGCATTTCTTACTCATGTTTGTTAGTGATTTTATCATCTGGTGGTGTTTTCTGGTTGCTGCAAGATGGGGACATTATCTGGTGTGGTCACGTTTTTAAGTGCAAGATAAGAGTGTTTGAAGATAGGTATTGTGGAAGAAGAGCAGTCCCTGAGGGGTCCCTCGCACTCATGGGAGAGAAGCAGATTCCAGGAGCTTGATCAGTGACCTGAGGATGGCAGGTTTGCTATGTGGAGTGGGTGGGAGATAAGAGAGCACTAACAGCCCGGCTCTATGACCTGATTTTCTGAGTGCTTTTACAGGAAGTGACTTGTTTTAGAAGAAGACAGTCTGTGGGACAGAGGGGCAGCTTTAGAAAGGAAGTTTTACCAGTCATTGAATTTATTGCATCTTTCCATCCTGGGCTCAGCACTCTTTAATCTCCAGTCCAGTCAATCTGTTGGTTATAAAAATAAGCTTTCTTCTAACTGGTATTTATCATTTTGTAACCTCTTTGAGCAGTGTGAATCATTCTAGCTTTATCTCCAGATACCTAATACTGTCTAGTAAAGAAAACAAACAAACAAAAAAGAAAGCTTGAGAGTTTTATAACTCCATAAACATTTAAGAAAAACAATAGATTTATTCTAGTTACTTTTTAATCCTGTTGATATGCCAAAGAAAGGAGATAGTAAGTATCAAAAGCCTTATTACAAAGGACAAATTGCAATTTATACTTGTCAAGATGTCATCAGTAAATAAATATTCTGCCTTCTCCGAAGCCTTTTACCCACCTTCTAGTATTTCTATTATGCCGTATAAATAAAAGCGGTTTCCAGTATCCAGCTGTCATTAACCACAACTCAGCTTTCTCCCATATTTAAGAAAAACAATAGATTTATTCTAGTTACTTTTTAATCCTGTTGATATGCCAAAGAAAGGAGATAGTAAGTATCAAAAGCCTTATTACAAAGGACAAATTGCAATTTATACTTGTCAAGATGTCATCAGTAAATAAATATTCTGCCTTCTCCGAAGCCTTTTACCCACCTTCTAGTATTTCTATTATGCCGTATAAATAAAAGCGGTTTCCAGTATCCAGCTGTCATTAACCACAACTCAGCTTTCTCCCAGAAGTACAAATAAACTGTTCATTATGTTTCTATCCCATCACTTTGCCCTGGTGGCTCAGAGGTTAAAGCATCTGCCTCCAATGCGGGAGACCTGGGTTCAATACCTGGGTCGGGAAGATTCCCTGGAGAAGGAAATGGCAATCCACTCCAGTATTCTTGCTTGGAGAATCCCATGGACAGAGAAACTTAGTAGGTTACAGTCCACGGGGTTGCAAAGAGTCAGACACAACTGAGTAACTTCACCTCACCTTGCCACTGTTGTGGATTGTTCGTTAGCTGATTCCTAAAATCGGGAACCACAAAATTTTAATAGAATTGCAATATCCTTGATGAGAGGAAAGTGCCCAATGTAATTTTCTTAATTTGTAAAATTACATTAAAATTGCAGTAGATGGGCCAAGGCCATCATCAAACCTCCATCCAGAAGGGTCATTAATTTGAGAAATATCCCCCTGTTTTTTAGGATGGCAGCCTCTGAGTTATGCTGTTAGTTGGCATTCATGTTTGACAGGCATGTGGACTTTAAACACAGCATATCTGTGTTTAAAGCATTCTGATCCATTTCCTTAATACAAAAATGCCAGTTTTTCCACCTTTCATGTTACTGTCCTCATCAAGAAAGTTCCTGCCTCAGAAGGCTGGACCAGGTCTCCAAGGGAATTTTCAGGAGAACTACTTACAAAGTGATCACCTGAAATATCTCCAAGATAAAGCTGAAATTCTAAACATCCATGATAACTTTATTAATATTGCTAAGGAATTGCTAAGGAAAGGATTTTCCCTTTAATACCATAATACTACATACATGTATATATGGAAAGATTAAGAAAAAAAAACAGAGCAGCTTGATTAATGGAAGGAAGAATAAACACAAAAATTCAGAGGCGTGACACCACTGATATATGAACTCCCTGAGAGCAGGATTTTTGCCTTTTTTTTTTTTTAACACTACTGTATCATCAGCACCCAGAACAGTGCCTGATGCAGTAGCCACTCAAACTTAGATTGTTTTGAATAATTCACTTGGCCTTTGATAGTGAGATAGTTTGTATCCTCAGGCAAGGGGCGGGATTTGGGGTGGGTCAGAGTACATTTCAAACATGATTCATAATGATTGTGGTCTGTTCACAAGATGACTATTTTCTTTCTTTTAAGATTTTTTTTTGATGTGGGTCATTTTTAAAGTCTTTATTTAATTTGTTACAATATTGTTTCTGTTTTTATGTTTTGGTTTTCTGGCTGCAAGGCATGTGGATTCTTAGCTCCCAGAGCAGGGCTGGAACATTAGAAGGTGAAATCTTAACCACTGGACTGCCGGGGAAGTCCTGATCACTATCCTTTGAAAATGTGAGGCACACAGATGTTGTCCACATTGAATTCTCTTTGTTCATATACAGAATCACAAAACAAGTTGTCCTGACTGGCCTCAACCCACACACTCCAGGATTATACATATCTCTCCCCATGTCCTTCTGGGTAATTGGATCTTGAGGATTCAAATCAAAGATGAAAAAGAATTAATGCTCCCTTATTCTGATGGCCCATTCATTTTTGCTTTCTTGGTTTTGGGGTCTACCATAGTTCCTGATTTTCTGAAGACAGGGACCACTTGACTGAGAATGATGTTCACAGAGTCCTTCTTCAGTGGCCCATGTGAGTCAAGGGTGGGGAGCATAATGGATCTCTGGAAGTTTTTAAAAGATGCCTTTGTCCTTGTTGTAAAGGGCCATTCAAAACAAAAGTTTCAGGTAGAGTAGAGGATGATTAAAAAAGGTGAAATTACAGCAGCTCACTGATTTTGTGGTTGATGGAGGGACAGAGCTACACCCAGCTACCGGGCTGAGGTATAGAGGTGCAGTGAGGTATGGGAAGGGAGAGACAGTCTTTCAGAACAGCCCCTGAGATCTTCCTCACAATGGAAAATGCTGCAGCAAGGTTCTTCTAAATTCTGGCAGATGCCTTAAATTGAACTGACTACTGGGTCTGCCATCCCTGGCCAGATAGCCCAGACCATGATTTGATTACCATCTTCTTTTTTTTTTTTTTTAATTATGCCTCACTGTTTTAATTTCTATTTGCAGAGACATTTTGGGATGGTCCCGTAAAACAAGTGAGAAAATAGAGTATGTGAAGGATCCCACTCTCATTTTAAAATGCAAGAGGTCATCTTCGTGGTGATTTACTATAGCTATTAGATGCATTTTATCACAATTGCTTAGACTAAATTCAGTTCAGCAGACATCTGAAAAGATTCATCAAATATTACTATATTACTAAATACATCAAGTATTACCTGAAAATATGAAACAAAAGACATACAAAGTTAATGATGAATTCCATGTAAATAATTGTAACATTAAGAAGTGAACAGTTAGCAAAAAAAACTTTTTTAAGGTCATACCCAAAGCAATAATTCATTATAGGGATAAATTTTAAATACATGTAATGAACAGTTTTTGAATTGTTTCCTGCATGCACAGTCATGTCTGACTCTTTGTGACTCTATGGACTGTATCCCACCAGGCTCCTGTCTCCATGGGATTTACCAGGCAAGAATAATGGAGTAGGTTGCCATTTCCTCCTTCAGCGGATCTTCCCGACCCAAGAATCAGACCCGTGTCTAGTGCGTCTTCCGCATTGCAGGCTGACTCTTTACTGCTTGAGCTGAAGGAAAAAGTTAAATTTTAAAAAGTTTTCTTGTCCTGTTAAAACCCCAGAGGCAGGCCATATCTCATGGAAAATAGCCTGCCCCTTATCTGATGACTCATGGTCTCCTGACCTTTGCAGAAGCCCCCCACCCAGAATGGTTATTTTTATGTTAATCCTTCTTGGAGGCTGTTTCTCTGAGAATTAGCCAAACCACCACGGGGTAGTCAGTCGGCGATTCGACTTAATAACTTGCAGACCTATCCCTGTAAAGGTCAAGCCTTGCCCACCAATCAAACGTCCTCACCCCACCTGTACCTGCCTATGGCCCCCAATCACATTGTCCTAACCCTATTCCCACCTGCTTGTGATTTTTCTGTATAAAAATCCTTTGCGACCAGTGTTCTGGGTTCACTCCTCCCGAGGAGTTCGAACCCGGCTTGCTGGTTCAATAAATCCTCTTGCGGTTTGCATCGAATTCCAGGTCTTGGTGGTCTGTGAGACGACGGTTCCTAGGCCTTCTCCGGGTCTAACAGAGCCACTCGGGAAGCCTTGCATCGTTTGATAACCCAATTAGGAAAGAGAGTGAATCTAGGCCTAGACGATAGACGTCTGGCTGCCATCGGGGAAGGAGGCTGAGAGAAGGCTGGATTGGGAGTTTGGGATCAGCAGATGCAATCTATTATATACGGAAAAACGCCAACTTCTTAACCCAATGGAGGAGACCACCAGAAACAGCAGGGAATGCCCCCAGCCTCTGCACCTCCCATGCAGCCCAGCTGTCAACACCTGTGGACATGTTGCCCGCCCCACCCCCATTTCTATGGACATTGCTCATTCTATGAGGTGCACAAATGCCGCTGCCTGGTGGGGTGGACAAACTGGACAAGCTGGGCTTGCACCGAAGCAAGGACGAGACTCATACTGAAGCTGAACTAGGAACTCTAGGGCTCACGAGCCTGCCAGGAAATCCCGTGGGAGGCACCTAACCTGTGCTCTTCCACTGATATGGGTCACACTGGAGGTTTCCAACAATTGTTGACAACACTCATTCTGTTGCCACCATGTGGACCTTCTGGGGCCACACTTCTTGTGTAGAAGCCAAGCATTAATTTACCTCCTTTCCAAACCATACAGCCTAAGAGACCCTCAAGGATTTAAGGAAACACCACTAGGAGGTCATGTAGTCCTAAGGTGACTGCAGAGATCGCCCCCAAATACAGCTATTCATGGGTACTCAGGGAACCTTCCAGAAGATTAACTGATTCATTATTTATACTCGTGTTGCAGATGGTTTTCCCTACAGTGAGTATCAGCCAGTTAGAAAAGTTGATTAGAAAAGATTTGTCCTGACTTTGATGAAGTGATCACTAGTTTTGCCTAAAGAGGTCATCAGGTCAGCCTCAACTCACTGGCCAGGGTTATAGTGGGTGTCAGGATGGCCCTAGACTTTTTCCTTGTGGGCCAAGGCAGAGACTGTGCAAACACTATTACGTATGCTGCACTCAGGGGGAATGCCTTGCACCATGTGGAAAGGTCAATACAGACCCTTAATGACAATGATGGCTTATGAGATTTGTTCAGCTGGTTGGATCCAGGACCCTGAGGGTGCATGGTTAAGATCAATATTATGGGTTGGTCTCATCCTGCTGCTTGGGTCCTGTTGATCATAACTTTAAATGCTCTATGAGATGAAATGAACGGATTTGATCCCATCTCTACTGGTCAAAGTCATCACAATGTCTCATTCATCAGAAAATTCCCCAAAAGCCAAGAGAATGTAGAAATAAGGAGTGGATATTTCTGGGAGACAGTTTTCCATGGATCTCTCTATTTCTGCACATCTTGTGAGCAGAGGCACTGAAAGCCCTTGTTCCAGACTGCTTTTCAAAGTTATTTATGTAGCGAACATCCTTGAGATATAGAAGGAATGTCTCTTTGGAGAGCAGAAGACGGGTTTGCTTACTATCCAGTAAGACAAAGTTAATGTCTCCATCTAGGGAAAGGTCAGCCAGATTTAAAATCTATTATAAAAGATTTGGGGTCCCTTTGTTCAGGTCTCCTCAACTGTAATGCAAACCTACTGAGTGCCTAGGATCTGCCTGGCTGCTCTATGTTACCCCCGAGGCACCTGAGGATTGAAGGTTGGACCGACATGAATGTGAATCTCATGCCTGAGTAATAAAATCCTTTGTTATTTGACCTAAATATTGAGAAAGCTAATTCTTTGGTAGATTGATAAGGAGCCCAGGGCCCTCAAGGAGGAAAGGATCCAGGGCCCTTGAGGAGGAGAAAGGGACAGTTTTTTCTACATTGCTTTGTCTTAGTCACAGAAGACTGACTTTCTTTAAGTCCAGAGCTAATGATTACACAACAAAACAACTCATCTTGCTCAAGTGTATGTTTTTCCTTAAGCTCTGTACTAATTATTACATAGCAACAATGTGTATTGCTCAAGGACATGTTTCTCCTTCTTAACAAGAACCTTCTAGCTAATCTTGTTAATTTAAGATGTATTTTTTGGGAGTGGGTCTGGTAAAAGTCTATAAGGCCTTGATAAGACTAGTGAGTGGGGCACTCTCCATCTCCCTTTTGATATCTATGTCAGAAGCTTTCTCTGCTCTTTTTCAGTGTAATAAAACTTCCGCCACACAGAAGCTCTGCATGATCAAGCCTGGTTCCTGGCCCTGAAGCTAAATTTTCTTCAGAGACCATGAATCTGACATCTTTCACTGTAAGCTGTCAATATATCGTGTTTTCTGACCACATCCATGAAACTGGCAGGCTAGTTTCCAGGCAGGGCAAAATTTCAGACGCTTGCATTTCTTGCTAAAAAGTCAAAGAGGCAGTTGAATGTGCAAGCGTGGAGTTCACAGAAATAGTGTGGAAGGTATAAGTCCTGGAACATCTCTAATTTGTGGACAAAGAGCCTGACCGTAGAGATAGATAGCTTATCCCTAGTTATGGCAAGATTACAGCAGAGCTGAAACTAGAGTCATGTCTGTGTGTGGTTAAACCTGACTGTAAAGTCCATCTGTCTCCAGTCTTGGTTCTTTTGCCTCTTCTTATTCTCTGACCCTGTTTTGTAACTTAGAAAATAAGGGTAATAAGAGTACCTGCCTTAAAGGGTTATTCTCTCTCTGTTTTTTTTTTCTTCTTTTTTTTGTGCTGCCAGCATGTGGGATCTTAGTTCCCAGACCAGGGATGGAACCCAGGCCCCCTGCACTGGAAGGACAGAATCTTAACCACTGAACCAGCAGGAAGGTCCCTGAAGAGTTATTCTAGGTTTTTATGTTTCAGTCCTTGTCAGACATTTGCTGCAGGGCTTAGCACTCGCATGGAAAGTGTTGGCCCTCAAAAAACTGTTTTCCAATATTGAGACTACTTATCAGTGCACTTTGTACCGACCGCCAATTGGCTCTCTTGCCAAGAACTGATTACAGCAGAATTGTCATGTGAGAAACTTCTAAGCCAAACAGTGAAGGCTGTGAGAACCCAGCATCTGGGAGGTTTTGTGTTGGCCGTGTACCCATGGTTAGAAGGTGGCAGAACAGGCCTCAGAAACACAGTTCACCCCTTCAGGAGCTGGTCATTCAGGGACTTTCTAAGACTGTGAAAGCCTCAAATTGCAAAGACCACCAAGAACAAGGCTGTTGTCTGTTAAAATCAGATGTATTAACTTAGTACAGTGAGAGGAGGTACTTCCCTGGTGGTCCAGTGGCTAAGATTCCATGCTACAAATGCGAGGGTTCTGGATTGGATCCCCTAACCAGGAAACTAGATCCCACATGCTGCAGCTAAGAGTTCCCTTGCTGAACTAAGATCTAGTGCAGTCAAATAAATTAATTTAACAAAATACAGTAAGGGGGGCTTCCCTGGTGATGTTGCTGTTGTTCAGTTGCTCAGTCATGTCCATCTCTTTGTGAACCCATGGACCACAGCACACCAGGCTGTCTGTCATTCACTATCTCCCAGAGTTTGCTCAAATTCTTGCATTGAGGCAAAGATGCAGTCTTTTCCCAATTTTGATCCTGTCTGTTCCATGTCTGGTTCTAACTTGCTTCTTGACCTGCATACAAGTCTCTCAGCAGGCAAGCAAAGTGGTCTGGTACTCCCATCTCTTTGAGAATTTTCTAGTTTATTGTGATCCACATAGTCAAAGGCTTTAGCATAGTCAATGAAGCAGAAATCAATGCTTTTTTAAAAAATGCTATTGCTTTTTCTGTGATATAAGGATGTTGGCAATTTGATCTCTGGTTCCTCTGCCTTTTCTAAAACCAGGTTTTACATCTTGAAGTTCTCCATTTACATACTGTTGAAGCATAGCTTGAAGGATTTTGAGCATTATCTTGCTAGCATGTGAAATAAGTGCAATTGTGCAGTAGTTTGAACATCCTTTGGCATTGCCTTACTTTGGGATTGGAATGAAAACTGACTTTTTCCAGTCTTGGGGCCACTGCTGAGTTTTCCAAATTTGCTGGCATATTGAGTGCCAGCACTTTAACAGCATCATCTTTTAGGATTTGAAATAGCTCAGCTGGAATTCCATCATCTCCACTAGCTTTGTTCATAGTAATAATTCCTAAGGCTCACTTGATTTCGGACTCCATGATGTCTGGCTCTAGGTGAGTGATCACACCATTGTGGTTATCTGGCTCATCAAGACCTTTTTTGTACAGTTCTGTGTGTTCTTGCCACTTCTTAATCTCTTCTGTTTCTGTTAGATCATTACCATTTCCGTCCTTTATTGAGCCCATCTTTGCATGAAATGTTCCCTTGATATCTCTAATTTTCTTGAAATCTCTAGTCTTTCCCATTCTATTGTTTTCCTCTATTGTTTCTCATTGTTCACTTAAGAAGGCTTTCTTATCTCTCCTTGCTGTTCTTTGGAACTCTGCATTCACATGGGTATATCTTTCCCTTTCTCCTTTGCCTTTCGCTTCTCTTCTTTTCTCAGCTATTTTATGGCCTTCCTTAGACAACCATTTTGCCTTGTTGCATTTATTTTTCTTGGGGTTAGTTTTGTTCACCAACTACTGTACAACATTACAAATCTCCATCCATATAGTTCTTCAGGCACTCTGTCTATCAGATCTAATCCATTGAATCTGTTTGCCAGTTCTACTGTAGGGATTTGATTTAGGTCATACCTGAATGGCTTAGTGGTTTTTCCTACTTTCATCAACTTAAGTCTGAATTTTGCTTACCTGGTGGCTCACTAGTAAAGAATCTGCTTTCCAATGCAGGATACACAGGATTGATCCCTGGTCCAGGAAGGTCTCACATGCCTCATACTAACTAATCCCATGTGGCACAACTACTCAGTCTATGCTCTTAAAGCCCAGGAACCACAATGACTGAAGCCCGAGTGCCCAAGAGCCCATGCTCTGCAACAGGAGAAACCACCACAATGAGACACCCATGCACAGCAACTAGAGAATAACCCCTGCTCACTGAAACTATAGGGGAAAAAAGCTCCTGCAGCGATGAAGACCAACCACAGCCAAAATAAATAAATAAAGAAACAGTAACACACAGTGAAAGAAGACATTTCTCAGGATGCTGCTTGCCAAGAGGATAGAGGAAAGCATCTTTTGGAAGGTCTGAACTCCCTTACAAATAGCTGTGAAAAGAAGAGAAGCGAAAAGCAAAGGAGAAAAGGAAAGATATAAGCATCTGAACGCAGAGTTCCAAAGAATAGCAAGAAGAGATAAGAAAGCCTTCCTCAGCCATCAATGCAAAGAAATAGAGGAAAACAACAGAATGGGGAAGACTAGAGATCTTTTCAAGAAAATTAGAGATACCAAGGGAACATTTAATGCAAAGATGGGCTCGATAAAGGACAGAAATGGTATGGACCTAACAGAAGCCAAAGATATTAAGAAGAGGTGGCAAGAATACACAGTAGAACTGTACAAAAAAGATCTGCACAACCCAGATAATCAGGATGGTGTGATCACTCACCTAGAGCCAGACATCCTGGAATGTGAAGTCAAGTGGGCCTTAGAAAGCATCACTATCAACAAAGCTAGTGGAGGTGATGGAATTCCAGCTGAGCTATTTCAAATCCTAAAAGATGCTGCTGTGAAAGTGCTGCACTCAATCTGCCAGCAAATTTGGAAAACTCAGCAGTGGCCACAGGACTGGAAAAGGTCAGTTTTCATTCCAGTCCCAAGGAAAGGCAATGCCAAAGAATGCTCAAACTACCACACAAGTGCACTCATCTCACACACTAGTAAAGTAATGCTCAAAATTCTCCAAGCCAGGCTTCAGCAGTCTGTGAACTGTAAAATTCCAGATGTTCAAGCTGGTTTCAGAAAAGGCAGAGGAACCAGAGATCAAATTGCCAACAACCGATGGATCATGGAAAAAGCAAGAGAGTTCCAGAAAAACATCTGTTTTCTCTTTATTGACTATGCCAAAGCCTTTGACTGTGTGGATCACAATAAACTGTGGAAAATTCTGAAAGAGATGGGAATACCAGACCACTTGACCTGCCTCTTGAGAAACCTGTATGCAGGTCAGGAAGCAACAGTTAGAACTGGACATGGAACAACAGACTGGTTCCAGATAGGAAAATGAGTACGTCAAGGCTGTATATTGTCACCCTGCTTATTTAACTTCTATGCAGAGTACATCATGAGAAATGCTGGACTGGAAGAAACACAAGCTGGAATCAAGATTGCTGGGAGAAACAGCAATAACCTCAGATATGCAGATGACACCACCCTTATGGCAGAAAGTGAAGAGGAACTCAAAAGCCTCTTGATGAAAGTGAAAGTGGAGAGTGAAAAAGTTGGCTTAAAGCTCAACATTCAGAAAACAAAGATCATGGCATCCGGTCCCATCACTTCATGTGAAATAGCTGGGGAAACAGAGGAAACAGTGTCAAACTTTTTTGGGGGGGCTCCAAAATCACTGCAGATGGTGAGTGCAGCCATGAAATTAAAAGACTCTTACTCCTTGGAAGAAAAGGAGTAACCTATGACCAACGTAGATAGCATATTCAAAAGCAGAAACATTACTTTGCCAACAAAGGTCCATCTAGTCAAGGCTATGGTTTTTCCAGTGATCACGTATGGATGTGAGAGTTGGACTATGAAGAAAGCTTAGCACTGAAGAATGGACACTTTTGAACTGTGGTGTTGGAGAAGGCTCTTGAGAGTCCCTTGGACTGCAAGAAGATTCAACCAGTCCATTCTGAAGGAGATCAACCCTGGGATTTCTTTGGAAGGAATGATGCTAAAGCTGAAACTCCAGTACTTTGGCCACCTCATACAAATAGTTGACTCATTGGAAAAGACTCTGATGCTGGGAGGGATTGGGGGCAGGAGGAGAAGGGGACGACTGAGGATGAGATGGCTGGATGGCATCACCGACTCGATGGACGTGAGTCTGAGTGAACTCCAGGAGTTGGTGATGGACAGGGAGGCCTGGCATGCTGCGATTCATGGGGTTGCAAAGAGTTGGAAATGACTGAGCAACTGAACTGAACTGAGCTCCCTCTGGAGTCTGAAGCACATCTAAGGAAGCGGTTCCGTACTGGCTGCTCTTTCTGAGGTGGAATTAGTAGGAGAGGGATTAGTCAGGACTTGGGTGCTGTCTTAATTCAGGCTACTGTCAACCACAGATTGGCGCTTGTCACGAGCACTTGTCATCTACCTGTACAAGGATCAAATCATGTGCTGCTGAAGCTGCTGACCTCCAACAACCCCGTGAAAACATTCAGGGTGGAGAACAGAAATGAGGCACTCTGTGCTCTGGGAAAACTGACAGGACAAGTCTTCAGAGAGTCAGATATTCTCAGGAGCAGCTTTTATGAGCCCAATTCTTGTATCTCCTCATATCTCGAAAAGCACTAATGTCCTTCATGGTGTCGATTGTTTCTCACGACTAGCAGAAGCTTCATCAGATCAGAAATTTTCTACAAAAAATATGTGATTGATTGTATGTACTCCCCCTTTACCAAAATCACATATATACTATCCTACACACACCCCCACCCCACTCACTCCCCTATACACCCCCACCAAACCTCTTCGGAGCAGTTTCTCAGAACTATCTGCGGTGCTGTCTTCTGGACTATGGTCCTCACATTGCCCCAAATACTTAACTTGCAACTCTTACATTGCGCACTTTTTCTTTTTTAGTCAACACTACTATAACAAGTAGCCTTACACTGGGTGGCTTTAAACAACAAACCTTTATTACCTGTGGTTCTGGTGACTACAAAGTTCAAGATCAAAGTGCTGGCAGATCAGATGTGATGTCTGATGAGGACCCGAATCCTGGTTTGCAGACAACCATCTTCTCAGGCTGTCCTCCAGTGTGCACAGCAGAGAGAACAAGCTTGCACGTCTTTTCTTACAAGGACAATTATTCCATTCATGAGGGCTCCATCCCCGGGATTTAACCACCCCAAAGACCATGCCTCCTACTGCCATCACTTTGTGAGGTAGGGTTTCAACACATGAATTTGTGGGGAGCATAACCATTCAGTCTCTAACAAGTGCTGCCATGAGAACAGGGTGGTTTAGCAACTGGGTATCCCCAGTGATTTGTTAATTTTGTTGGTCCTTTAAAAAAAAACACAACTCTTAGTTTTGTTAATTTTCCTTATTGTTTTTCTATTCTCTATTTACCTCAGCTGTAGTTTCCACTGTTTCCTTCCCACTGCTAGTATTGGGTGAGTTTATTTTTTTCCCCCTAGTTTTTTAAGATGTAAAGTTAGACCTGAGATCGCTCTTCTTTTTTAATATAAGGACCTACAGCTCTAAGTTTTTCTCTTAGCACTGCTCTCAGTGCATCACTTAAGTTCTGTCATGAATGTGTTTAATTTTCATTTGTGTCAAGATATTTTCCAATTTTCTTTGTGATTTCTTCTTTGGACTGTTGGTTAAGAGGTGATTAATTTCCACGTATTTGAATTTTCCTATGTCCTTCTGCTATTGACTTCTAGTTTCATTCCGTTTTAATCAGAAAAGGTGCTCTGTAAGATTTCGATAACTTTTTTTTAAGACTTGTAGCTTAATAGATGGTTTGTCCTGAAGAATATTCCATGCCACTTGAGAAGAATGTGTATTCTGCTTTTGTTGGGTGGATGTTCTATATACGTCTGTTCAAGTGTTCTATTTTCTTATGGGCCTCATGTCTAGTTGTTCTATTCATATTGAAAGGGGAGTATTATTATATAGCTGTCTATTTCTCCCTTCAATTTTATCAGTGTTTATTTCATATATTGAGGAGCTCTAATTGGTACATATATTTTATATATATTTTGTAATTGTTATGTCTTTTTGGTGAATTGACCTTTCTATCACTATATAACGTCCTTTGTCTCTTGTGATGCTTTGTCTAAATCCTACCTTTTATATTGGTATAGCCACCTCTGTTCTCTTCTGGTTGCTATTTGTATAGAACTAATCATCAACTCTTTCCTCATTTGACAAGTCAACCAAAAGGCAAGTATGGTAGAATGACAATATATTTGCTGGTGTCACGGAAATGCAAATATTAAGTGCAACTTAATTCACCCAACCATTACAGTAATCTAACAAGGAGCTCTGAGGATTTTGTTGTTAAAAAAATCCTTAGCCATTTGAAGTAGTGCTTCAGAGAAAACTTTGAGCTGACAGGATTCTGTGCAGTGGTAACCAACATGTAGGATAATCAATTAGACATTTTGTCTCTCTGGTGTCCTTTATTTAAAGGAAGCTATAACTCTTTTGTTAGTGAAAGATCACTTTCCATCTTACTGCCTTTTCAAGAAATGCCATATTAAGCCACCTAAAAGAAATATTCAAGATATTGGAAAACCAAGATTCACATTTTACTGTTAAAAGTAAAAATGTATTTTTCTGAAAATGACCTGAGAAAGAATGTTAGGAAGAATGTCTTAGTGTTTCCTACCTAAAAAGTAAATTTATGCTAAATATATACTGGTGAAATTGTAAAACAAAGGTATAAGGTCAAATGGAAAACTAATCATCCCACTGATGGTGTATAGATTAAAGTTTGGGTGAGTAAATTAAACTTCTACAACAAAGAAATCTAAAAATTATATTTCCCATTAGTAATCACATAATAAAAACAGTGAAAGTGAAAATGTTAGTCACTCAGTCGTGTCCAAGTCTTTGTGACCCCATGGACTGCAGCCTGCCAGGCTCCTCTGTCCATGGGATTCTCCAGGCAAGAGTATTGGAGTGGGTAGCCTTTCCCTTCTCCAGAAGATCTTCCCAACTGGGTCTCCTGCATCGCATGTAGATTCTTTACCATCTGAGCCACTAGGGAAGCCCAAAATAAACACAGTATCTTACAACAAATATGTAACTCTAGATTCAAAGATTAAATTCCACAAGAGACCAAAATTTTACACTTAAAAATAGATTATTACAGGAGGATGTTTTCCTTTTCATAAAAAAAATTGTTAGAAGCCCAACTTGATAATGCTAAAATTAGAAGATTCAGAACATGTTTGTTCAGTCCATTACCCCCTTGTGTCGTTATGGTGACAGATAATATTTTTCAGCCTTCTCCTTTTTCTCTGTCCAAGAATAATGACAAGTTCAGTGTTGCTTTCTCAACAGTGCTTGCATCATTTATTTTATCTTTTCAAGGAAATGTTATTCTGTTTTTTTTTTCTTTTTTGCTGATGACATTGAATTTAGTAAGAGCTAAAGCACACAATATGCCAACAAATTTGGAAAACTCAGCAGTGGCCACAGGACTGGAAAAGGTCAGTTTTCATTCCAATCCCAAAGAAAGGCAATGCCAAAGAATGCTCAAACTACCACACAACTGCACTCATCTCACACGCTAGTCAAGTAATGCTCAAAATTCTCCAAGCCAAGCTTCAGCAATACGTGAACCGTGAATTTCCAGATGTTCAAGCTGGTTTTAGAAAAGGCAGAGGAACCAGAGATCAAATTGCCAACATCCGCTGGATCATGGAAAAAGCAAGAGAGTTCCAAAAAACCATCTATTTTTGCTTTATTGACTATGCAGAAAACTTTGACTGTGTGGATCACAATAAACTGGAAAATTCTGAAAGAGATGGGAATACCAGACCACCTGACCTGCCTCTTGAGAAATCTGTATGCAGGTCAGGAAGCAACAGTTAGAACTGGACATGGAACAACAGACTTGTTCCAAATAGGAAAAGGAGGATGTCAAGGCGGTATATTGTCACCCTGCTTATTTAACTTCTATGCAGAGTACATCATGAGAAATGCTGGACTGGAAGAAACACAAGCTGGAATCAAGATTGCTGGGAGAAATAGCAATAACCTCAGATATGCAGATGACACCACCCTTATGGCAGAAAGTGAAGAGGAACTCAAAAGCCTCTTGATGAAAGTGAAAGTGGAGAGTGAAAAAGTTGGCTTAAAGCTCAACATTCAGAAAATGAAGATCATGGCATCTGATCCCATCACTTCATGGGAAATAGATGGGGAAACAGTGGAAACAGTGTCAGACTTTATTTTTTGGGGCTCCAAAATCACTGCAGATGGTGAGTGCAGCCATGAAATTAAAAGGCGCTTACTCCTTGGAAGAAAAGTTATGACCAACGTAGATAGCATATTCAAAAGCAGAGACATTACTTTGCCAACAAAGGTCCATCTAGTCAAGGCTATGGTTTTCCCAGTGGTCGTGTGTGGATGTGAGAGTTGGACTGTGAAGAAAGCTGAGCACCAAAGAATTGATGCTTTTGAATGTGATGTTGGAGAAGACTCTTGAGAGTCCTTTGGCCTGCAAGGAGATCTGACTAGTCCATTCTGAAGATCAGCCCTGGGATTTCTTTGGAAGGAATGATGCTAAAGCTGAAACTCCAGTACTTTGGCCACTTCATGTGAAGAGTTGACTCATTGGAAAAGACTCTGGTGCTGGGAGGGATTGGGGGCAGGAGGAGAAGGGGACGACCGAGGATGAGATGGCTAGATGGCATCACGGACTCTATGGATGTGAGTCTGAGTGAGCTCTGGCAGTTGGTGATGGACAGGGAGGCCTAGCATGCTGTTATTCATGGGGCCACAGAGTCGGACATGACTGAGCGACTGAACGGAACTGACTGAAGTATTGTCAAGAATGAGTTGTGAAATAGATCTAAAAATAATCCAGAGTAGGATATTCTTTTAGAAAGTATCAAATCTGTAAAACAACAACAGCAAACTCAGGCCACATATTCCAATTTGCAGGACTGAAAAACTTCTCATGAAGAATTTTCATGAAGAAAATTCTCTCTGTGAAGGACTGTCTTATTCAATTATGTATCTTCTATTTCAGGAATTTTCAATAGTCCCTTCATAAGTTGTTATACCTGATCCTTATTACAGCTTTCTGCAGGCAAGACTTTTGGAGCATATTATCTGTATAATTCTGGCACTTCATCTGTGAAATGAAATGCAATTCCCTAAAGTCTTAATGTATATATTTTATGCTCTGAAGACTATTTATCATCAGGTAAGTCCTGCCAAAAGGCCATTTGATAAAATGGATTGTCTGCATATCTGAAATCCTCATTATTAACACCATTCCCTTAAATGGCTTTGAAGGAGATGTTTGCATTTTAGCAAGGCTAAGGGGTTTTTTTTTCTTAACCTGGATATAGCCCCTAATTGAGTAAATGAAGTAAACAAATCACCCAGAAAAAGTATTAGACATCTGGTGAAACGGGCTGATGTCAGGGGAAAAGGGTAAGAGGCTAGAATATGGATGGTCACTCGGTTGCTATTAGGAGTCCAGGAGGTCTGAACATTAGTGAAATGAGCTGCTGGGGGTGGAAATGGTGTTCACATCTGTTCCAATGACTGCAGCATCTGTTAAGCTCCAGTTGATGGCTGATTGTGGCCCTGTTGTCAGACTTCAGATTTTTCAGTAGGCCAACAACTTGGATATAACTGTGAACACTTCCATGTTGCTTCATTGGAAGCATCGAATTTTAAAATGTTAACCACTGGACCTCCAGGGAAGTCCTTGTACTCTTCTTATTGCCAAATGTGGACAGCTAATAACATTAAAAAGAAAATTTGTAAGTCAACAATTTCCAAGCCAAACAGGTTAGTTCTGTGGGCCATGTGAAGCCACAGGCCACCAGTTTGAAACTCTCACAGTAGAACATTTTCCAAAAGGAAGCTGGAAAATACTGGGGACAAATGTTGGCCTCTTCTCTGTTGAACCTACAGCTGGCACCATAGGGAAGCTCACCTCTGCTCTTTGCAAGTGTCTCTATGAGCTAGGCCAACTCCCTCCCTAAAGATGGAGTTCAAAGACAGTTTTCCACTCTCAACTCTGCTTGTTTAGAACAAGCAGAGGCCCTGTCCTGTCCCAGAAATCACAAGTCAGTCTTCTGAGTTGAATAGAATTATGTTACTTCTACCAGGGATTTAAGAGCATAAAAGTTCTTAGATATTTACCTTGCTCTTCATTCCTCCCATATACTGGTTAGTACTTGGTTACTTCAGTGACGAATCAGTGGGAGCTGGGAGTATGAAAGTCTCACCAGGGACTCCCCTGGTGGTCCAGTGGCTAAGACTCCAAGCTCCCAATGCAGGGGGCCCGGGTTCAATCCCTGGTCAGGGAACTAGATCCTACATACAACAACTAAAAGATCCTATGTGTCACAATTAAGACCTGGTGCAGCCAAATTAATAAATAAAGTCAATTAATTAATTTTAAAAAGTCTAGCCAGGGAGCTGGGAGTTGGTGTTCTATATATGACTAAAGGGTCAGACACGACAGAGTGAACTGAACTGAAGCCAATCAAGTTTCTGCTATGGTTAACAGCATGAGTCTGATTCATGATAATGTTTGGCAGAAACCAACACAATGCTATAAAGCAATTATTCTTAAATGCAAAATAAGTTTTTTAAAAAGAGTATGAATTTGGAGCCAATTTCCTGGTCAAATTCTGACTCTACCACTAACTTGGTAACTATGCTTAACCATCTGTAAAATGGGAAAAACAAAATACCTATATATGAGGCTGTTGTGAGGATGAAATATATTGATACCCAGTGCTCTAACAGTTAGTTTGCTCTTTTAGGGAAAAAAAAATTATTTTGGAAATTTGAGAAAACCAGTGCTCCAAAAAGCTAATTGACTTGTCCAAGTCATACTACTTGAAAAAAAAAAAGAAAGCAGATGTTAGAATTTGAACTTCAGAAGGAAATGGCAACCCATTCCAGTATTTTTGCCTGGGAAATTCTATGAATAGAGGAGCCTGGTGGACTATAGTCCATGGGGTCGAAAAGAGTCAGACATGACTCAGTGACTGAACACATACACTCTTGAATTCCAAGTGTAGTATCCTGGTCTACTTAGTGCACCCCAGATTTTCTCAGAATTACATCAGGTTTATCTAAGTGCTTAGTAGAAGTGATTTGTACAAAAGCAGGTTTTGCTACAAATCCTGGTTGCATTGGTATGTAGTATATTACAGAAATCCTTGGTGGTATTTCTAAGCAAATTGCCATCTAAACGATTAAGTTTGAGTTCTTCAAAGAGGAAAACAGGTAAAAGCAATAAAGGGAGATTCACTAGGCAAAGCTGGTCCCACAACCAGAGGGCAGGGGAGAAAAGAAACCTCTCTGGAAATAGAGGTATGTGTGTACTCAGTCATGTCTGACTCTTTGCGACCCATGGACTATAGCCTGCCAGACTCCTCTGTCCATGGGATTTCTCAGGCAAGAATATTGGAATAGGTTGCCATTTCCTCCTCCAGGGGATCTTTCCAACCCAGAGATTGAACCCAAGTCTCCTGCATTTCAGGCAGATTCTTCACTGCTGATCCAGCAGAAAAGCCCAGATATAGTGGACTCCAGATTAAAAGATTTGTCTAAAAGAAGAGAAAACCAATGTTTATCTTTTGGTGCTTGTTTGAGGATGGAGTTGGTCAATTCAAGGTTGAGTAGAAACCTAGGCAGTAAAACCCAGTGATCAAAACAGGCCTTCTGAACTAAATGCCTTGCAAAATTCGTGGACATGAAAAAGTACATTTCAAAACATTTTTATTCATTAAACATCTATCCACTAAAAACTTCTAAATATCAAGGGCTCAAATAATAGTCTTAAAACTTCAGCTCATAGGCAGCTTGATCACTGACAGGGAAGGAAAACAAGGCCAGATTTATGAATGACTTACACAAGGTCACGTGGGAATCTGTGGCAGAAGGAAACCTAGACTCCAGGAATATGTACATCAGTGGTTGAGGCTATGACCCTGGACTCAGATCACACACGGACCACATTATTTTAAGTATTTTTAAAATTAAATAATGAACTAGGCTCCATTGGGTCTTAGCTGTGGCATGTGAGAGCTTTAGTTGTGGTATGTGGGATCTAGTTCCCCAGCCAGGGATTGAATCCAGGCCCTCTGCACCGGGAGTGCAAAATCTTAACCACTGGTCCACCAGGGAAATCCCTGGAGTGTTTTACTGAGCTGAGATAGAAAGGTACCTCCAGGTATTTTCATCACTGCCTCAGCTCACAGCAGCAAAAGTCCTGGGCAGTTCATACCTGCTAGATTTTATCAGGCCTACAATGCGGCTTCCCAGAAACCAGGCTCACTTAGGGATCCTGAATCCATCAAAAAGGGGTGGTGAAGAGGATTTCCACAGGGTAATCAGACTCTGTGGACAGGTGCATTACATTTCTTTTTAAGACTGAAAAAAAATCCATTGAATATATGTACCACATTTAGTTAATCCATTCATCTACTGATGGCCCCTAGGGTTTTGAAACAACTAGATATTTCATTTCCAAGATTTTTAAAAGTTTGAAAAATATCCAATAATCTTCCATGTATATAGTCTCTTTTTAAAATATTTTTTAATATAAATTTATTAATTTTAATTGGAGGCTAATTACTTTACATTATTGTATTGGTTTTGCCATACATCAACATGAATCCACCACGGGTATACACATGTTCCCCATCCTGAACCCCCATCCCACCTCTGTCCCTGTACAATCCCTCTGGGTCATCCCAGTGCACCAGCCCCAAGCATCCTGTATCCTGCATCCAACCTGGACTGGCAATTCATATCATATATGATATTATACATGTTTCAATGCCATTCTCCCAAATCATCCCACCCTCTCCCTCTCCCACAGAGTCCAAAAGACTGTTCTGTACTTCTGTGTCTCTTTTGCTGCCTTGCCTACAGGGTTATCATTGCCATCTTTCTAAATTCCATATATATGCATTAGTATATTCAAAAGTAGAGACATTACTTTGTGGACTAAGGTCCGTCTAGTCAAGGCTATGGTTTTTCCAGTAGTCATGTATGGATGTGAGAGTTGGACTGTGCAGAAGGCTGAGCGCCAAAGAACTGATGCTTTTGAACTGTGGTGTTGGAAAAGACTCTTGAGAGTCCCTTGGACTGCAAGGAGATCCAACCAGTCCATTCAGAAGGAGATCAACCTGAGATTTCTTTGGAAGGAATGATGTTAAAGCTGAAACTCCAGTACTTTGGTCACCTCATGGAAAGAGTTGACTCATTGGAAAAGACTTTGATGCTGGGAGGAATTGGGGCAGGAGGAGAAGGGGACAACAGAGGATGAGATGGCTGGATGGCATCCCTGATTCTATGGACGTGAGTCTGAGTGAACTCTGGGAGATGGTGATGGACAGGGAGGCCTAGCGTACTGTTATTCATGGGGTTGCAAAGAGTCAGACACAACTGAGCAACTGAACTGAACTGATAATGTATTGGTGTTTTTCTTTCTGGTTTACTTCACTCGGTATAATAGGCTCCAGTTTCATCCACCTCATTAGAATG
>SJYC01136182.1:0-21804 GCA_006408675.1 Madoqua kirkii
GCTAGAATGCATTGTGGGAAAACATATGATCTTATTTGGGGAAGACCTTTTAAAATAAGACATTCAGTTCAGTTCAGTTTGGTTGCTCAGTTGTGTCCTACGCTTTGCAGCCCGATGGACTGCAGCACACCAGGCCTCCCCATCCATCACCAACTCCCAGAGCCTACTCAAACTCATGTTCATCGCATTGGTGATGCCATCCAGCCATCTCATCCTCTGTCGTCCCCTTCTTCTGCCTTCAATCTTCCTCAGCATCAAGGAAGCCTGGTGTGCTGCAGTCCATGGGGTCGCAAAGTGTAGGACACAACTGAGCAACCAAACTGAACCGAACTGTATGTCTTATTTTAAAAGGTCTCCCCCAAATGAGATAATATGTTTTCCCACAGTGTATTCTAGCATGTTTGTGGTTTCATTTTTCATGTGTAAGTCTCTAACCCAAGTGAAATTTCTTGTGGTGGTGGTGATGGTTTAGTTACTAAATCGTGTCTAACTCTTGAGACCCCGTGAACTGTGGTCTGGCAGGCTTCTCTGTCCATAGGATTTTCCAGGCAAGAATACTGGAGTAGGTTGCCATTTCCTTCTCCAGGGGATCTTCCCAAGCCAGGGACTGAACCTGGGTATCCTTTACTGCAGGCAGATTCTTTACTGACTGAGTGTATGAGATAGCAACTTAAATGTACATTTTTTAAATCCCCAAAGTCATTTTTGATAGCCTAAATTTTCCCCATTGATTTGAAATTGCAACACATATAGACAAGTTACCAAAAAAGATCAGCTTGTCTTTTGAGTATCAAATGAAATGGTCCTGAACTGGAAACACAGAATTCCTTCTACTCTCTGGATGTTCTTATGGAAGTGTCTGTTCATCTAATTACCTTGGGTTTAAATGAAACGATCTCAGTTTTTGTTCGAAAGAAAATTGTATATAGTTTTCTTTTCCTTCATTTCCACCCCCTCTTACCACTCCTGCTTGTTTGTTTCTGTATTCATTTTCTCTCACACTTGAATGTGAACTCTAGGAGGACAGGGATGCTGTATGTAGGGTTGATTGCAGGATCCCCAGGATCTGGGGTCTAGTGTTGTTATTATTTAGTTACTAAGTTGTGTCCAACTTAACTTATTGCAACCCCATGGACTATAGCCCGCCAAGCTCCTCTATCCATGAGATTTCCCAGGTAAGGATACTGGAGTGCATAGCCATTCCCTTCTCCAGGGAATCTTCCGGACCCAGGAATTAAACCCATGTCTCCTGCATTGGCAGGCAGACTCTTTACCTCTGAGCCACCTGCTATCTAGTGTAGAACTCATCTAGTGTACCTAGGGGAAATATTGCTGAATAAATGAATGATTAAGCAGAAGTATAACGTCTAAACCCTCATTTTTCACTGGCAGATAATCCACTGGGTTTTCAGACATATGGAGTAGCTATAAAACACATTTACTTTAGACCATCAGACATGGCTCAAGTCCTCTGGGTAGATAAACACACTCCTGGTGGGTAGAGCATTACAAAGGCTTAGAGATTACCTCTCAGGAGCTGAGGGCAAAGGGTCAAACCTTTTTTGGTCAAGGTTAATACTTTACAGCACAGAAGTCAAATCACACAGGTCCTTGTAGGCCATTTATAAGATGTTGACTTCTAGTCCGAGCGAGTAGGAAGACTTTGGAGAGTATTGATCAGGAGAGTGATATGATTTGATTTATTTTAACACAGGGTTTCTTTTTATTTATTTATTTTATCTTTGGCTGTGCTGGGTCTTTGTTGCTTTGTGCAGGCTTTTTCTAGTTGCGGCTAGCCTACCCTTCATTGTGGTGTGCAGGTTTCTCATTGTGATCCCTTCTCTTGCTGTGAAGGCTTGAGGCTCTTGGGCTTCAATAGTTGCAGCATGTAGGCCCTGTAGTTTCTGCTCAAGGACTCTAGGGTTTAGACTCAGTAATTGTGGCATGTGGCCTTAGCTGCTCCATGGCATGTGGAACCTTCCTGGACCAGGGATTGAACCCATATCCACTGCATTGGCAGGTGGATACTTATCTACTGGATCACCACGGAATTGTCTAGAGTTTCTTTGTTTTTAGGGCTTCCACTGTGGCTCAGATGGTAAAGAATCTGCCTGCGATTCGGGAGACCTGGGTTTGATCCCTGGGTTGGGAAGATCCCCTGGAGAGGGGAAAAACTACCCACTCCAGTATTCTGGCCTTTCCATACAGTCCTTGGGTTTGCAAAGAGCTGGACACAACTGAGTGACTTTCACTTTCTTTGTTTGAACAGAACCTATCTAACCTATCTAACCTACCTAACCCTAAACAGAACAGAATTCTATCATGAATGAGTAACAGTGTCATTCCAATATCTGAACTGGAAAATAGACTAAAAGATAGAAACAGGGCTGCTGGTTAAGAAGTTACTATCAGGGTCCAGGTAAGATGTAACGATAGCTTGAATGAGGGTAAAAATGGTGAGAAGTAATCTGATTTTGGGTAGACTTTAAGAGTAAAGAGCATTTGCAAATAAATGAGATGTAAGATATTATAAAAGGAGTAATAAAAGATGATCCTTTACTTGACCTGAGCTATTGGGATAGCCAAATTACCTTTAAATGGGACGATTTAAGACTGCAAGAAAAGATCTGGTGGGAGAAAAAGCAGGAGCTTGATTTTTGGACACGGGTGGTTGAAATGCCTAATTAGACTACAGGAAATAAAATGTCAAATAAACAAGAGCCTGGGGTTCACAGAAGAGGTCTGGCCTGGAAACTTATGTTCAAGATATAAAAATATACATCATGAGGTCATCAGTCTATCATGAGAATGGCAAGCCATGAGACTAGTAAGTGTTAACAGAAAAAAGGAAAAATTCAGGTTGTGCCCCCTGCTCCCCAGTGTTAGAGGTGGGAGAAATGAGGAGGAATCAGCGGAAGACACTGAGGGTAAACACTCAGAAAAGGAGGAGGAAAATGAGAGAGAGGGTCAGGAGCCAAATGAAAGAAGCTGGAGAGATGAACTGTGTTAAATACTGGTGAGAGGTCAGGTGAGATGAGAACGAAGAAGAGACCATTGGATTTAGGAACATGGAGGCCACTGTTAGGGCTTCCCTGAAGACTCAGTGGTAAAGAATCCACCCGCAGTGCAGGAGATGTGGATTTGATCCCTGGTTTGGGAAGATCCCTGCAGGAGGAGTGGCAACTCACTCCAGTATTCTTGCCTGAAAAATCCTATGGACAGAGAAACCTGGCAAAATTCCAAAGAGTTGCAGAGTCAAATAGGCCTGAGTACACGTATGAGGCCACTGTTAACCTTAGCAAGAGCGAGAGAGCTATTTATTTTGTTTTATACCCAGAGATAGGCTTGATAGAAGAAGACAATGTGTGCATTTAGGATAAATTAGAAAGAAAGTTAATTCACAACCCTGATTCCCATCCACTGAACAGCACCACTGAATTTCCTTCTACCTATGAACACAGAGAAAAATACACAAAATCATAGCTGAAAACTTAAACTGGTCCAACCTGTAACCAGAACATAGAAGGATTTTCCAATGATAATTATGTTTATAAAGCTGGGTTGTTAAAGATAATACTCATGGGATTATCTGTATCTGCCTCCTGAAACAGAGCTTCTCTGCTTCCTAAATGAGGGTAGGAAGACATGATACCCATACCTGTTGTCTGCTTTTCTGATTTTGATGCTCCCTTTCTTTTAACATCTAGGGATTTCCATTTCTAGGCCTTAAGCTTGCATTTAAATTTATTTTATTATATTAAAAATTTTTTATTGAAGGATAATTGCTTTGTAGAATTTTATTGTTTTCTGTCAAATCTCAACTTGAATCAGGCATAGGTATACATATATCCCCTCCCTTTTGAACCTCCCTCCCATCTCTCTTCCCATCTCACTCATTTAGGTTGATACAGAGCCCCTGTTTGAGTTTCCTGAGCTATACAGCAAATTCCTGTTGGCTATCTATTTTACATATAGTAATGTCAGTTTCCATGTTACTCTTGCCATATATCACACCCTCTCCTCCCCTCTCCCCATGTCCGTAAGTCTGTTCTCTATGTCTGTTTCTCCATTGCTGCCCTGTAAATAGATTCTTCAGTACCATTTTTCTAGTTTCTGTATATATCTGCATTAGAATACAATATTTATCTTTCCTTTCTGACTCTCTTCACTCTGTATAATAGATGCTGGGTTCATCCACCTCATCAGAACTGATTCAAATGCATTCCTTTTTATGGCTGAGTAATATTCCATTGTGTATATGTACCACAACTTCTTTATCCATTCATCTGTCAATGGACATCTAGGTTGCTTCCATGTTCTAGCTATTGTAAAATAGTGCTGCAATGAACAATAGGATATGTGTCTTTTTCAATTTTGGTTTCCTCACGGTATATGCCTAGCAGTCAGATTGCTGGGTCATATGGTGGTTTTATTCCTAGTTTTTTAAGGAATCTCCATACCATCTTCCATAGTGATTGTACCAGTTTACATTCTTACCAACAGGGCAAGAGCATTACCTTTTCTCCACACCCTCTCCAGCATTTATTATTTGTAGACTTTTTGATGATGCCCATTCTGACCAGTGTGGGGTGACATCTCATTCTGGTTTTGATTTGCATTTCTCTAATAATGAGATTTATTATTCTCATTAAAAGATGCAGTGTTGAGCATCTTTTCATGTGTTTGTTAGCCATCTGTATGTCTTCTTTTTCCCACTTTTTGATTGGGTTGTTTGTTTTTCTGGCATTGAGTTGTTTGAGCTGCTTGTATATTTTGGAAATTAATCCTTTGTCATTTGTTTCATTCGCTATTATTTTCTCCCATTCTGAGGGTTGTCTTTTCACCTTGCTTATAGTTTCCTTTGCTGTGCAAAAGCTTTTAAGTTTAATCAGGTCCCACTTGTTTACTTTTGTTCTCTAGGAGGTGATCTTGCTTTGATTTATATCATCGAGTATTCTGCTTGTTTTCCTCTAAGAGTTTTATAGTTTCTGGTCTTACATTTAGATCTTTAATCTTGAGTTTATCTTTGTGTATGGTGTTAGGAAGTGTTCTAATTTCATTCTTTTACATGTAGCTGTCCAGTTTTCCCAGAACCATTTATTGAAGAGGCTGTCTTTGCCCCATTGTATATTCTTGCCTCCTTTGTCAAAAATAAGGCACCCATAGGTGCATAGGTTTATTTTGGGGCTTTCTATCCTGTTCCATTGGTCTGTACTTCTGTTTTTGTGCCAGTACCATACTATCTTGATGACTGTAGCTTTGTAGTATAATCTGAAGTCAGGAAGGTTGATTCCTCCAGCTCCATTCTTCTTTCTTAAGACTGCTTTGGCTATTCAGGGTCTTTTGTGTTTCCATATGAATTGTGAAATTTTTTGTTCTAGTACTGCGAAAAATGCCATTGGTAACTTGAAAGTGATCACACTGAATCTGTAGACTGCATTTGGTAGTATTGTCATTTTTATAATATTGCTTCTTTCTACCCAGGAACATGGGATATCTCTCCATCTGTTTATGTCATCTTTGATTTATGTTATCTGTGTCTTATAATTTTCTGCGTACAATTTCTTTATCTCCTTAGGTAAGTTTATTCCTAGATATTTAATTCTTTTTGTTGCAGTGGTGAATAGGATTGATTTCTTAATTTCTCTTTCTGATTTTTCATTTTTAGTATATAGAAATGCAAGTGATTTCTGTGTATTGATTTTGTATCCTGCAACTTTGCTAAATTCTCTGATTAGCTCCAGTAATTTTCTGATACTGTCTTTAAGGTTTTCTATGTATGGTATCATGTCATCTGCAGAGAGTGAGAGTTTTACTTCTTTTCCAATCTGGATTCCTTTTATTTCTTTTTCCTCTCTGATTGCTGTAGCTAGGACCTCCAAAACTGTGTTGAAGAATAGGGGTGAAAGTGGACACCCTTGTCTTGGTCCTGATCTTAAGGGGAATGCTTTCAGTTTTTCATCATTGAGAATAATGTTTACTGTAGGCTTATCATATATGGCCTTTAACATGTTGAGGTAGGCTCCTTCCATGCCCATTTTTTGAAGAGTTTTAAAACTGTGGTGTTGGAGAAGACTCTTGAGAGTCCCCTGGACTGCAAGGAGATCCAACCAGTCCATTCTAAAGGAGATCAGCCCTGGGATTTCTTTGGAAGGAATGATGCTGAAGCTGAAACTCCAGTACTTTGGCCACCTCATGCGAAGAGTTGACTCATTGGAAAAGACTCTGATGCTGGGAAGGATTGGGGGCAGGAGGTGAAGGGGATGACAGAGGATGAGATGGCTGGATGGCATCACTGACTCAATGGACGTGAGTCTGAGTGAACTCTGGGAGATGGTGATGGACAGGGAGGCCTGGCGTGCTATGGTTCATGGGGTCGCGAAGAGTTGGACATGACTGAGCAACTGAACTGAACTGAATCATAAACAGGTGCTGAATTTTGTCAAAGGCTTTTCCTGAATCTATTAAGATGATAATATGGTTTTTATCTTTCAATTTGTTAATATGGTGTATCACATTAATTGATTTGTGTGTATTGAAGAATCCATACATTCCTGGAATAAACCCAACTTGGTCATGGTGTATGAGCTTTTTGATGTGTTGCTGAATTCTGTTTGCTAAAATTTTGTTGAGGATTTTTGCATCTATGTTCATCAGTGATATTGGCCTGTAGTTTTCTTTTCTTGTGTTGTCTTTGTCTGGTTTTGGTATCAGGGTGATGCTGGCCTCATAGAATGAGTTCAGAAATGTTCCTTCTCTGCAATTTTTTGAAAGCGTTTTAGAAGGATACGCATTAGCTTTTTTCTAAGTGTTTGATAGAATTCTCCTGTGAAGCCATCTGGTCCTGGGCTTTTGTCTTCTGGGAGATTTTTGACCACAGCTTCAATTTCAGTGCTTGTATTTGGGCTGTGTATAATTTCTGTTTCTTGCTGGTTCAGTCTTGGAAGATAGAACTTTTTAAAGAGTCTGTCCATTTCTTCCAGGTTATCCTTTTTATTGGACTTCCCTGGTGGCTCAGACGGTAAAGCGTCTGTCTACAATGCGGGAGACCTGGGTTCAATCCCTGGGTCGGGAAGATCTGCTGGAGAAGGAAATGGCAATCCACTCCAGTGCTATTGCATGGAAAATCCCATGGACAGAGGAGCCTGGTAGGTTACAGTCCATGGGGTTGCAAAAAGTCGGACACGACTGAGTGACTTTACTTCACTTCAACATCACTGCAGATGGTGATTGCAGCCATGAAATTAAAAGACGCTTACTCCTTGGAAGGAAAGTTATGACCAACCTAGACAGAATATTAAAAAGCAGAGATATTACTTTGCCAACAAAGGTCCATCTAGCCAAGGCTATGGTTCTTCCAGTGGTCACATATGGATGTGAGAGTTGGACTGTGAAGAAGGCTTAGCACTGAAGAATTGATACTTTTGAACTGTGGTTTTGGAGAAGACTCTTGAGAGTCACTTGGACTGCAAGGAGATCCAACCAGTCCATTCTGAAGGAGATCAGCCGTAGAATTTCTTTGGAAGGAATGATGCTAAAGCTGAAACTCCCGTACTTTGGCCACCTCATGCAAAGAGCTGACTCATTGGAAAAGACTCTGATGCTGGGAGGGACTGGGGGCAGAAAGAAAAGGGGACGACCGAGGATGAGATTCCTGGATGGCATCACTGACTCAATGGATGTGAGTCTGAGTGAATTCTGGTAGTTAGTGATGGATAGGGAGGCCTGGTGTGCTGCAATTCATGGGGTAGCAAAGAGTCAGACACAACTGAGCAACTGAACTGAACTGAATAGTAGGTTATAAAAATGTAAATAAAAAGAGTAATAGAGGACTTAAAATTTAAAAAAAATTTTTTTAAATAAAGAATGATAGTAAAAATAGTAAAAATATATCTAGAACTTTCTCTGATGTTGTTGTGGGCAGGGTGGGGTCAGTTCATTTTTGGATAGTTCCTTGGTCTGGTTTGTATTTCTCAAGATCTATAGGCCCCTTCCTATGTAGCTGGTACTAACTACATGGTTTTAATCTATTGCACCTGTCACTTCCAAGGTCGGGCAGTCCTCAGAGGTGCAGACTGGGTTGGGCCTGCATTTTGTGCCCTTTGTATGTCCGAGGAGCTCAGGTGATCAGGTGTTTGGCGAGCGTGGTCGCTGTGACTTATCACCTCCCCTGTCCCTGCTGCTTGGTTTCCTGTGTGTACAACCGGTGCACCTTCTCAGGAGGATGTTGATTGTCCAGAATCCCAAGAAGTCTTATTTAGCAAAGAAGCCTGCTTACAGTTTGGGAGAGAATGCCTCTCTGGGGCTGCAATTGCCCCCTTCCGGCTCTGGCTGCCTGTCACTGGAGGGGGATGGTCTGCAGCCAGCTAGCTCTGTTCAGTCCTTTGTTCTGTGAGTGGGCCTGGCGGTGTCTTAGGTTAGGGCTTTTCCTGTGGTAGCTATCCCTCAGTCTGGTTTGCTAGCCCAAGTTAGTTCCCGCAGATTGCCCTCGGGGCATTGAGGCTGGTCCTTACTCTTAAGCAATGCAGCCCCTGCCTCCCTGCCCAGCCCCCGCTTGCTAGTGGTGGGTGCAGGCATCTGGAATTTGGGCACGTAATCTGTGGGTTTTAATTATTTATTTATTTTTCCTCCCAATTATGTTGCCCTCTGTGGTTCCAAGGCTCACCACAGACTCGGCAGTGAGAGTGTTTACTGGTGTTTGGAAACGTCTCTCTTTAAGACTCGCTTCTGGGGATGGAGCTCCGTCCCTACCTCTTTTGTCTCTGTTTTTGTCTTTTATATTTTTTCCTACCTCCTTTTGAAGACAATGGCTACTTTTCTGGGTGCCTGATGTCCTCTGCCAGCATCCAGAAGTTTTGTGGAATTTACTCAGCGTTTAAATGTTCTTTTGATGAATTTGTGGGAGAAAAAGTGGTCTCCCAGTCCTATTCCTCCGCCATATTGAGTTCTTTATTCTAAAATGTTTGAAGATATTAATTATAGTTTCAAAATATCCCCACGCTGTTGGCTCTGTTACCTTCGTGTTTGGGCTGACGCACTGCAACTCCTTTAGGAGCTGAAGGGAGGAAACCCAGCCTGGAGAACTAGTGTTCAGCCTGCATCTTCTCCTTGCTCTACATACCCCTTGACTTCCTCCCTTTTTTGCCCCCAGGACATGGGCCCATCTTCTTACTTCTCTCACTGCGAATCTCCTATTCTGCTGGGGACCTGGAGATTCCAACGGTCCCAGTGCAACTGGCTGAGAAGGAAGGTGGAGGATAATAGGACAAAAGTCCAGTGAAACCTGGATTTTTCAGGTTTCACCTAGGGCTACTAGAAGCTGCAAGGAGACTTTTCTGCCCTTTTTAAATGATCAAATCACTGATTCTGCAGTCTCTCATCTTCTGAGACTTATGCTCTAGAAGCAGAATAGTCTGGGCCTGGTGGCCAAGAGGTTCCTGGTGGTGGTGGGCTCCCTGGGGCACTCCTCCGAGGCACCCACCAGGAAGCACATGTGGGCACAGGTGTTGGCCACAAGGCCAGGTGCCCAGAACAACCAGTGCAGCCAGGCTGAGGCCTATGAAGTGGGTGGGGATGGGATGGGAACTTTGTATGATTTCTCTGCTAGAGACGTTGATGAGGAATGATGACATCATATAAAATATATGTGGGCCAGTATTGGAACTTTTAAATGTATCTGCCATGCCGCTTAACTTTGTTTGAAATTTCTCATCAGCTGCTAGTCTCATTCACCTATGTTACCCAAAGTGCCTCTCTTTTTTATTGTGGTAAAATTTATACATCACCTTTTAACCATTTTTAAGTGAACAATTCAGTGGCATTAAGTACATTCAAAATTTGTATAACCATTATCACTCTTCATTTCCAGAACCTTTTTCATCATCCCAAACAAGCCACACCCATTAAACAATAACTCCTCATCTTCCCCTGCCCCAGCCCCTGGAAATTTCTTTTATACTTTCTAAAGTCTATGTAATTGCATATTCTAGGTGCCTCATACAAGAGGGGTCATAAAGCATTTATCTTTTCATATCTGGCTTACTTCACTTTAGCATAGTGTTCTCAAGTTCACCCAAATTGTAGCCTGTGTCAGAATTTCATTCCTTTTTAAGACTAAAAAAGAGTCCGTTGAGTATAGGCACCACATTTAGTTAATCCATTCATCTGTTGATAGCCCCAAGGGATTTTGAAACAACTAGACATTTCATTTCCAAGATTTCTAATATTTAAAATGTATATAAAAACCTTTCATGTATGAGAACTCATTTTCATGTTTGAAGACATTAATATATTCCTGCCCTATTGTCTCTGCTATCTTTGTGTTCTCCCAAGTCAATGAAAGTGAAGTCGCTCAGTCGTGTCCGACTCTTTACGACCCGTGGACACCAAGCTCCTCCGTCCATGGGATTCTCCAGGCAAGAGCACTGGAGTGGGTTGCCATTTCCTTCTCCAGGGGATCTTCTCGACCCAGGGATCGAACCCAGGTCTCTCACATTTCAGGCAGACGCTTTAACCTCTGTACCACTAGGGAAGCCCCTCCCAAGTCAATAAGTCCTTTTATTTTCTCTCTCCCATAGTGTCAGCTTGCCCCAGGTAAGTGGTCATTCTAGATCATGGACTTATCTTCCCAGAAGAGACTCTCTGTAGAATGTCTGTTGCCTGCATTTTTACATCCTCTTAGGAGAGGGGGAGTGAGAATCCAAGGGAGCATCACTGACTTATATCTTGGCCAATTCCTGGTGGGAACGAGGGAGAAACACAGGATGTGATACCCACACTCACAACTCCAACCAAGAGACAGATGCCCTCCCCTCTTAATGCCCCAGGCCATAAGAGAGACGGGAGGGCCCAGGGCACTGGCAACCTTTGCTTCAGTCTCCCAACTAATCAGCTTAGCAGTTGTCCTAAGTTCTCCTGTGATTGTTTCTCCCACCTCCATTTCCATATCTATACAATGGGCATAAAATAGAATGATTCTAGTTAACATTATTTTTTTTCTTCAGTATTTCCATTAGAGAGAATTTTTTTCTGGCAATATCAAGGATGAATACTTAACTCTTTAAAAAAATGTACTGTAAGTTGTACCTATGGGTGTGTGATTCTGTGTGTGTGATTTTAAGTAATGCCATGTAAAAAGAAGCTGTGATTTTTAAAATTTATTTATTTTTAATTGGAGGATAATTGCTTTACAGTATTGTGTTGGTTTCTGCTATACATCAGAACTGCTATATTTAAGTTATGTTTTCAAAGTGAAAACGTTGGAAGCAAATGTTTCAAGAGGAGGCCTTAAAATATTTCCTTAGTGCTAGTAATAAAATGATAATCTATTCTTCTTGCTGCTGCTAAGTCGCTTCAGTCGTGTCCTACTCTGTGCAACCCCATAGACGGCAGCCCACCAGGCTCCCCCTTCCTTGGGATTCTCCAGGCAAGAATGCTGGAGTGAGTTGCCATTTCCTTCTCCAATGTGTGAAAGTGAAAAGTGAAAGTGAAGTTGCTCAGTTGTGTCCGACCCTTAGCAACCCCATGGACTGCAGCCTTCCAGGCTCCTCCGTCCATGGGATTTTCCAGGCAAGAGTACTGGAGTGGGTTGCCATTGCCTTCTGTTAGGTAAAAATAATTCTCTTCAAGCTGTATAAAGAAGTTAACATCTGATACATAAAAATATATAGAGAACATTCAGTTCAATTAAGTTCAGTTCAGTTCAGTTCAGTCGCTCAGTCATGTCTGACTCTTTGCGACCCCATGAATCACAGCACGCCAGGCCTCCCTTTCCATCACCATCTTCCGGAGTTCACTCAGATTCATGTCCATCGAGTCCACGATGCCGTCCAGCCATCTCATCCTCTGTCATCCTCTTCTCCTCCTGCCCCCAATCCCTCCCAGCATCAGAGTCTGTTTCAATGAGTCAACTCTTCGCATGAGATGGCCAAAGTACTGGAGTTTCAGCTTTAGCATCATTCCTTCCAAAGAAATCCCAGGGTTGATCTCCTTCAGAATAGAGAACATTGATTCAATATAATTATCAAATTGGTTCTTATCTGGTACAATAACTATAATTTAAACATGGAACCAATGTCTTTAGTAGAGAATTTGTGTGTGTGTGTGTGTGTGTGTGTGTGTGTGTGTGTGTAAAGATTTAATTCTAAGCAAGAGAAGACAGGCAGAAAAGACAAATACAAAATTTCTAAACCTCATATATGGTCTTATGAAAAATAAAAGTAAATGATGATGAAGTAGAATGCTTCAAAGTAACAGGTTTTTAATACAGTATTCCTATTTTAAGTTATCATAATCTGGGGATGAATAAAATGTTGCAAGCCATTACAAAGTGCTAGCAGTTTATAAACCTGCCGTCAAGAAAGCAGGCATTCCTCAGTTCCCAGGCTTTCTGGCCAGGCTCAGCTATCAGGTTTTGCTCAAATTATAAAAACTAATCTTTCTTTTTCCTCTTTCCTGTTTTCCCTCTTTCTTTTCAGGTGAAAGAAATATTTGGTCCAAGGATCCTAAGTGTATTTATCTGGCTCCTAAGATAGACACAGGGCTTTTAAGATATTATTTATTTATTTGGCTGCACTGGGTCTTAGTTGGGACCTGGAAACTCTTAGTTGTGGCATTCAGGAACTAGTTCCCTGAGCAGGAATAGAACCCAGGCTCCCTGGACCACCAGAGAGGTCCTGAGACAGGATTTTAACAAAATGACCTGGAAATTAAAAAAAAACTTATTATGTGCTCAGTAGCTTGAGTCATAGCCAACTCTTCACGGCCATATGGACTGTAGCCGCCAGACTCCTCTGTCCAGGGGATTCTCCAGGCAAGAATACTAGAGTGGGTTGCCATTTCCCACCCCCGGGGATCTTCCCAACCCAGAGATCGAATCTGCATCTATTATGTCTCCTGCATTGGCAGGCGGGTTTTTTACTACTAGTGCTACCTGGGAAGCTCATGTAAGGAGGCACATTCAACCTATCCTTTATGATACAACTACATAACCTGGTAAAAAGAATAGTTACTAGAACCAAAACTGAATGAACCATGAATAACAATCCATCCAGAAAACACTCTAGCTTGAACCAAACTACTGTCTACTACCTTCCTAATAAGGTTTGAAGAGCCAGTGATTCCCTTAACTCTGTAAGACATATCAAGTAATACATTGCTATTCTGTCTCATTTCTAACCGCATTGCTCATATCTGCAGTTATACAATGTGTAGGGTTCAAAGTCAAACACAAAACACTGCTTAAGCAAACAAGTAGAGTGTCATTAGTATACATTTTCCAAATTCCTCCCTCTTTGGTTGCCTTGCATATAGGTAGAACATTGAGCACTGCACTCAGATCCTAATATGGGCAACTTTCTCAGTCGGCTTCTCCAACACATAATCACATGATCAGGGCTATTCTTCAAGGTCATTGGAGTGCCTGGCTTTTAATTGCTTCTTGGCCTAGGGCTGAGTATTCAATTAAGATCAACACAGATCCTTGTTCCTGCCTTCATAAAGGTTAAATTTTGGTGTCAGTTGGAAAGTTTTGGCATTCTTACTTTGCAAGTCTTATAATCTAAAATATGGTTTTAATTCTAGTCCTTGTCTTAAGAAGTTGGAATCTCCAATGAATCTTCATTGAAATGAAAGGAAAAGTGCCTGGAGATATATCGAGGAGTCAGTACCAACAAATCTTATGTGTTCTTTCATTTTACTCTTGTAGTGGCTTATCAGACTTAAAGTAGGCAGGTATTATTGCCCTCATTTTACAAATGAGCTTTTATAAAGGGAGGTTGTAGACAACTTGATCATGGTCATGAAAGCTACCAGTGGGTAGAAAAAGGGACCTCGACCTTGGTTTCCTGACAGACAGCCTGCCAGTGAGTGACATTGCTGTTCTTTGTTTCTTTTGTGTAAAATTGACTTTGTACTTCCTCCAAAGTGTCCAGCTTTGCCTGAAAAAGAAAAAAAAATTTCAAGTGTGTCACATCCCAGTGAAAATTAAGTGTGATCAAAATTAGTATTCCTTGGGCTTCCCTGGTGGCTGAGACAGTAATGAATTTGCCTGCAACGAGAGAGACCCGGGTTTGATCCCTAGGTGGGGAAGATCCTCTGGGGAAGGGAATGGCTACTCACTTCAGTATTCTCACCTAGAGAATTCCACAGACAGAGGAGCCTGGTAGGTTATAGTTTATGGGGTCCCAAAGAGTCAGACACAACTGAGTGACTAACGCTTTCACTTTCAAGGACCCTTGATGAGTCAGTTGTCTCATCAAATTCCCACTTTAAGACATCCTTTCCAGAGACATTACAAGTTCTAACACTCTGAATTTAGGGCTATTCCTAGAACTGGTAGTAAACCTTCAGCAACAAAAAGGGGCATATAGATATCTATCTAGAAGTTTCCCTAGGTTGAAAGATCATTTTCTTCAGATAAAGATTTGTTCAGACCTACCTGCCTGCCCCCATCTGATCTCCCTCTTTCACCAGTAGATCTTTAGTGTTATCACTAACTTTGATACCATTACCAATTTATTTCATATATAAGATTAATATTAATGCATGTTAACATGCATTTAACTAAAAAATTCACTTATTTTCTTACAAGCATATCAAATTGCTTTCATTTGTCTGTATTTTCTGTTCAGATCTGATTTATGTGCAAACAAATACCATATGTAGTTTTTAATCATGACATAATCTCATATTGGTCTGTATTTATAGCACATTAAAAATAGGGGGCTAATGTAAGCTGATTTGACAACAAATAACAAAATAATAGCTCCTAATATAATAATAACTCAGAATTTCTAGGTAACAGTACTATTAGTCCAACAGTGTGGAGATGACTATTCACAATTTCAAATTTTTCTCTAATTTGTACATTTGCCTGGTGGTTTGATTTCAGTTTTTGTTGAGCAAGTGACACGGATGGCTTATTTCCAAGAGTAGAAGTCTGAACGCTTCTGCCCACTGTGTCTCGGTGTGGGAGTTGCCAAAAAAAACAAAACGCGGTCAAAGCACTGGATGGAACAACACTTTACTCACATGGAGACAGAGCAAGGGGGGCTGCAGCAGTGGGTATTGCCCCCAGGTGCCCCCTGGCTGCCTATTCAGGGCACCTGTCTCACATGCACCCCTCTTGATCTGTACCGGGAGGACCCTCTCCATAAGGGACAGTAGAGCAGTGATGTTGGCCAGACACCATATGACCCACATGCTGAAGCAGAACAAAGAAGGACTTCTTGAGTCTGAACTAGGGAAAAGTGTTCCACACAGGATGGTAAGTCCAGCACAGGCTGTAAGGACTCTTTATCTCTTCAGAAGAAAGTGTTCCAGGCTTACTGGGGCCGAGTGGGAGCTGAAAAACTGCGCACATGAGACTCCTTTCCCTACGGTTTTAATTTTACTACCCGCCCCCCACCCCGCCACCTTACATTCAGTTTGCATAAAGCTGAATTTCATGTAACAATTACCTAAATGGAGAAGGTTCACAAACTGAGATCGATCCCATTTTCCCTCACTACGTTGGCCTGGGGATATTATTCCTACTTCTCTTGAATGCAGCCAAGAACCACAGCCTTGGAAGATACTTTTTAGGTGACCAGACAGTGCCCTTAATAACTGCCTGAGTGTGAGCCTTACAGTGGCACTAGCAAGTGAATTACATCACACATATCATTGCTAGACCAAGTGTTAGGTTTTGTTTTGTTTTTTAATACTTTATTCTACGTTACAATACTGTATTGGTTTTGCCATACATTGACATGGATCAGCCACAGGTGTACATGAGCTCCCAATGCTGAATTGAATGCCGAAGTGAATTACGTCACACATATCATTGCTAGATCAAGTGTTAGGTTTGTTTTTGATCTTTCTTCCACTGAGTGGCCAAGCTGGAACAGTACACACTGGGCTTCTGGGCTGTTGCTAATAAACTGGACCCATGATGGCCTAGCTATGGACCCATGATGGTCTAGCTATGTAGTACTGAACAGTTGCCGTTAGCACATGTGGTCAGGAAAAGTAGAAACAAATTGACTATGTAGTGTTTACATTTAGATGTAGCAAATCTTGGGAGACTGGAGGCTGCTCTTAGTTTTCATACTCTATAAGGACTCTGCAGATACATGTATATTGTGAAGTACTGCAACTTTGTAAGTGGTATACTTCATTGAACAGAAATAATTAATTTTGTTGTAGTAAATGTATCAGTTAGGTTTGTGTTTTGAAGTTGTGTTTAATAATTCCTTTTTTTTTTCCTTAATTGGGGGTATAGTTGCTTTACAGTATCACACAACAAAGTGAATTAGCTATATGCATTTACACATATCCCTGCCTTTTTTGGACCTCCCTGACACTGCCTCCAATCTCACCCCTCTAGGTTAGTACAGAGCACTGAACTGAGCTCCCTACACTGTACAGCAGGTTCCCACTGCTGCTGCTGCTGCTGCTGAGTCGCTTCAGTCGTGTCCGACTCTATGTGACCCCATAGACAGCAGCCCACCAGGCTCCGCCGTCCCTGGGATTCTCCAGGCAAGAGCACTGGAGTGGGTTGCCATTTCCTTCTCCAGTGCATGAAAGTGAAAATTGAAAGTGAAGTCGCTCAGTCCTGTCTACTTTATACATGGTAGTACACCCATGGGAGCGCTCTTGCACTATTGGGGAGAGTGTAAATTGATACAGCCATGATGGAAAACAGTATGAAAGTTGCTTAAAAAACTGAAAAATAGGACCACCATATGACCCAGCAAGCTGGTACTGGACATATACCCTGAGAAAACCAAAATTCAAAAGGACACGTGCACCCCCATGTCCACTGCAGCACTATTTACAGTAATTCTTTCTCCAAGGATGTTCCAAAGAGGCTCTCCTGTATCACTTGCTATTCACTTCATAATTTTGCCTGTCAAATTTAGATATTTAATCTTCCTAAAGCCCTTTTATATGGTGTCATGTAGAAATAATTAAATTTTCTTCATACAGTAAACTGATTTTACCAATGGCCTATAGTAAATAATCTGTCCCTTTCCCTTTAATTTGTGGTATTATTTTTATGGTATACTTGGTTCTCATCTATACACAAATCTAACTCAAAGCTCTCTCTTCTGTTCCCAGGGGATATTTATCTGTTCTTTGACCACTGTCACCATTTAAAAATTTATTTTAAATTTTAAGCTATATCTTTGAGGTATGTCTTAATACCTGAAAGGGAAAGTTTTCCCTCTTTTTTTTGAAAGATTGACTTAATTATTTATGGACCTGTATTAGGTAAAGCTTAAAACTTCCCTAATAGCTCAGATGGTAAAGAATCTGCCTGCAATGGAGGAGACCCGGGTTTGATCCCTGGGACGGGAATATCCCCTGGAGAAGGAAATGGCAACCCACTCTAGTGTTCTTGCCTAGAGAATTCCATGGACAGAGGAGCCTGGTGGGCTACAGTCCATGTGATCACAAAGAGTCAGACACGACTGAGTGACTAACACACACCCAATGATATTGGGTATCACTTGTCCTGAAGCTATCTTAAAGATTTTCCATTAAGTACAATGGTTGTAGTATTTTTAGAATACAAACCTTATGAATAAAGGATGTTCTCTTCTATTATTAATTTGCTAAGAGTTTTCCCCCTTAATCATAGCTACTGAGTTTAATACTTTCTGCAGCCTTTGATGATTATATAGATTTTCTTTTTCCAGTCTTTGATACATTGGATTGTGTTAATTGATTGTTTTAACATTATTGCACTCTAACATTCCTGGCATATACTCAACTTTGTCATCTTCTTTATATGCTGCTAGATTCAGCTTGCTAATATTTGATTTGAGATTTTTGACATCTTATTCATGAATGACACTTCCTGTCATTTTCCTTTTCCAAACTGTCTTTGTTTAATTTCACTTTTAAGTTTACACTAGTCTAACAGAATGAATTGGAGACTATCCTCTTTGGAGACTTTCCTCGTGGCTCAGATGGTAGAGCATCTGCCTATAATGCAGGAGACCCAGGTTCGATCCCTGGGTCAGGAAGATCCTCTGGAGAAGGAAATGGCACCCCACTCCAGTACTCTTGCCTGGAAAATCCCATGGACAGAGGAGCGTATATGCTACAGTCCATGAGGTCCCAAAGAGTTGGACATGAATGAGCGACTTCACTTCATTTCACTTCACTTCCCTTTGTTTTTATTTTCCAGAGGAGGTTTTGTAAGTTTGAAACAATCTATTCCTTTCAAATTTGGAAGAATTTGGTTTTAAACTGACCAGATACAGACATTTTTCTTTCTTAAAAAAAAAATATATATATATATATGAAAAAATATATGTATACACACGTGTGTGATCATACTTTATGTCTTACACTGTTCTTTTGTATTCAGAATCTGATAATTCCTATACAATTCACTTCACTTCCCTTTGTTTTTATTTTCCAGAGGAGGTTTTTAAGTTTGAAACAATCTATTCCTTTCAAATTTGGAAGAATTTGGTTTTAAACTGACCAGATACAGACATTTTTCTTTCTTAAAAAAAAAATATATATATATATATGAAAAAATATATGTATACACACGTGTGTGATCATACTTTATGTCTTACACTGTTCTTTTGTATTCAGAATCTGATAATTCCTATACAGTTATACCTAATTTTATTACACTTTGCAGATATTGTATTTTTCACAAATTGAAGATTTGTTGTTGTTATTGTTCAGTTGCTGAGTTGTGTCTGACTCTTTGTGACCCTATGGACTGCAGCACACCGGACTTCTCAATCCTCCACTCTCTCCCAGAGTTTGCTCAAATTTATGTCCACTGAGTCTGTGATGCCATCCAACCATTTCATCCTCTGTTATCCTCTTCTCCTGCCTTCAATCTTTCTCAGCATCAGGGTCTTTTCCAATGAGCTGTCTCTTCACATCAGGTGGCCAGAGTATTGGAGCTTCAGCTTCAACCTCAGTCCTTCCAATGAATACTCAGAGCTGATTTCCTTTAGGATGGACTGGTTTGATCTCCTTGCAGTCCAAAGGACTCTAAAGAGTCTTCTCCAGTGCTGCAATTCAAAAGCATCAATTCTTCAGCATTCGGCCTTCTTTATGGTCCAACTCTCAGATCCGTCCATGTGAAGGTTTGTAGCAACCCTGCATCCAGCAAGTCTGTCAGTGCCATTTTTTCCAACATTAATTGCTCATTTTATGTTTCTGTGTCAAATTTTGGTAATTCTTGCAATACTTCAAACTTGTTATGCTGATCTGTCATCAATAATCTTTGATGTTACTACTCTGACTTGCTCAGATGGCTAGCAATTTTTAGCAATATGATATTTCAAAATTAAAGTTTATACATTGTTGTTTTTCAGATATAAAGCTATTGAACACTTAGGAGACTACAGTTCAGTTCAGTCACTCATTCGTGTCCGACTCTTTGCGACCCCATGAATCGCAGCATACCAGGCCTCCCTGTTCATCAAACCCTTGTCACACCCAGGGCAGGGAATTAGCAGCAATTATTGACAAAACAAATGAAAAACCCTTGCCAATGTAATTCCTAACCAACCCAGTATACTAATAATTTCTAACTTCCCAAAAGAATTTGCCTTTAGTAAATCCAAAACATCTCATGCCTCTCATGGTTGAAGGGCTGTTGTAGCTGGACGAATCTATACAGGCAGGCTAGATAACCTTCAGAGTTCGTAAGTTGAAACACTCTAGTCACGCACAGGAATTTTTATTGCCTTGTAGCTGCACATTTACTTCTTCTCCAAGAGAAATGGTGATGGGGGAGAGCTCCCTGGAATGTCAAAGGTGTAGGTGAGAGCACAAAACAGACTCTGCTTTTGGGGTTAGATGCTTGGGAACAGGGGTTTTCCTGAGGCTTGATCATGCCTTTGCGTATGCCAAACTTCCTTCCTCATGACCTTTACCAAGGATTCTCCAAGAGAAATGGTGATGGGGGAGAGCTCCCTGGAATGTCAAAGGTGTAGGTGAGAGCACAAAACAGACTCTGCTTTTGGGGTTAGATGCTTGGGAACAGGGGTTTTCCTGAGGCTTGATCATGCCTTTGCGTATGCCAAACTTCCTTCCTCATGACCTTTACCAAGGGTGGAGTTCCTCACACTGGCTCCCTGCAGAGGTATGTTTCTTTTATGCCTGCTTTCATTAGAGTTTTTATCATAAATGGATGTTGAATTTTTTAAAAGGCTTTCTCTGCATCTATTGAGATTATCATATGGTTTTTATCTTTAAATTTGTTAATGTGGTATATCACATTGATTTATTTGCGAATATTGAAGAATCCTTGCATCCTTGGGATAAAGCCCACTTGGTCCTGATGGGTGATGTTTCTAATATGTTGTTGGATTCTGCTTGTTATAATTTTGCTGAGGATTTTTGCATCTATATTCGTCAGTGATGTTGGCCTATAGTTTTCTTTTTTGTGGCATCTTTTTCTGGTTTTGGTATTAGGGTGATGGTGGCCTCATAGAATGAGTTTGAAAGTTCACCTTCCTCTGCAATTTTCTGGAAGAGTTTGTGTCAAATATATGTTAGCTCTTCTCTAAATTTTTGATAGGATTCACCTGTAAAACCATCTGGTTCTAGGGTTTTGTTTGTTGGAAGATTTTTAATTACAGTTTCTATTTCTGTGCTTGTGATGGGTCTGTTAATATATTCTATTTCTTCCTGGTTCAGTTTTGGAAGGTTACACTTTTCTAAGAATTTGTCCATTTCTTCCAAGGTGTCCATTTTATTGGCATATTGTTGCTGATAGTAGTTTCTTATGATCCTTTGTAATTCTGTGTTGTCTGTTGTGCCTAAATGCACTCTTGAAAGTATAAATTAGTGGGGCAAAAAGACACAAGAGAAAGTATGAATATTGTATTATATACAATGAGTAATATATGTATTATATACACACACACACACACAGATATATATATACACACACACACACATTGAAAAATTCATTTAGGCACTACACACACACACACACATACATATACACAGAGATTGGAATGGTTTATGAACAAAGAGGCTGCTAACTTTAGTTGATCTTCTTTTTATCCAATGACCCATCTTACAGCTGAACCTACATTAAGGATCAGATTGTCAAATTGGATTCACATATTAAGCTTAATAATGTTGAAGATATAGGTGATTGTATTCTCAAATGAAAAATTCTGGGAAGAGATAAGCAATTCACATGGTTCTACATTTGTGATGTGGCCCTTTAAATCAGAATAGACAGGTCTCAATTTGAGGTTCACAGAGTCATTCACATAGGGGGATAATTTAGATTCCAATATGGCCATTTTATACCCCAGTTTGTTATATAGCATATCCTAGAGATATTTTCTTGGGAGCCAAGATTCATAGTTCCTGGGTTCTACTTACTAGGGAGAACCCTTAGCCAGGGACATCCTCCTAAAGTCTTTCTCTTACTAAATATCATTGAGTTATTTACCCAGGTAACCCTCTCCTAAAGGAAATGATTAGTTCTTAAGCAGCTGATTTAACTGTTTTCTCCTAGTAGCCTTCCACCACTCAATAATCAATCCATAATCAATCTGTGTTACCAAGTCACACAGTGATCAACAAATATACGTAGATTTGGGACATATTCTCTTCTAAGAAGTTTCTTTTAATCAAAGATAATTTTATCTAATACTTTTATTCCTTAATCATTATTGAAAAAATTTATGGGTCATGCAGTCATTATTGTATCACTAATACTTTGTAGATATCAATCATATAGAAGTCACTCAAAATTTGCTTATTCATAAAATGAATAAAGGTTTATCTAAAGGTATAATATAAAGGTCTATAATTGTG